>ALYI01003543.1:0-48468 GCA_001969225.1 Ceriporiopsis andreanae CBS 279.92
CTGGCTAGTGCGCCCTCCAAGAAGCCATTCTACCGTCCCAGGCCGCTATGGTGAGTCTCTCTGTTGGGGTTGCACGGGCTACAGACGCCGCGTATCGCGCGCTGCGGTTGGGGTAAGATAGGGTCTCAGGAGAGTGGGTTTCGCAGGTGTACGCGACGCAGGGTGCAGACAGCATGCGGGGTGCATATTGCTGCAGTCAGAGCTTCCTGGATTCGCGTTCGTACTCCTAGATGGCATTCTGTTCTACTGGACATCTTGGCGGTCGGCGCTTCGAGATGCTCACATGTCTCTCCCCACAGGCTGGTCCCATTTGGCATTCTCGCGTCCATTGTGGTATGTGCCACCTCCTATTATTCTATTCAATACTCACGCCATCCTGTATAGCGTGGCATGACCCTAGCGCCACGAGTTCAAGTGTACACACAACTAGCTTGCAACAATGTCTACGGTCACGACGTATACGACCACACCGAGACCCCTGCAACACTCGCACTCGACGCCACACATTCCCCATACACGCCCTTCTACCTCTCGTTAGATCCTGCAGGCCCACACCTAGACATGAGCTCCCTCAACCTCTCCTCCATGTACCCGATCACTGCTGGCCGATCACACACGCCACAACCTTCCGACTCATACATCATCTTCGCCGATGGAAATGAAGACGACGAAGACGAACCTGATCCACGTATGGAGCCATCTAAGCGTTGCCTGGCCGATCCTGCAGTGCAGTCTGGGGCAGCGCGGATCCAGACCATGATGACCACCGTCATGGGTGCACTCTCCGCGCTGACCACGGGCTGGTGGGGCCATTTCGGTGAGCAGCACGGCCGGATGAAGGTGCTCGCAGTCGCCACGCTCGGACTGTTCCTCACGTATGCATGCGTCTCCTTGTCAACCTTGCTTCGCACTAACGCGTTGCCCATAGCGATATCACTTTTATCCTTGTCTCGACGCCGCACAGCGCGTTCGCGGCCCACGGGCACAAGCTCCTTGTGATATCACCTATCATCGAAGGCCTCCTCGGCGGGTGGACCACCCTGCAGGGCGCGACATCGGCTTATATCTCCGACTGCACGTCTGACGGGTCGCGCGCACAGATATTCAGTCGCTTCACCGGCGTGTTTTACCTCGGTTTCTCAGTGGGGCCCGTCCTGGGCGCGTACCTGATTCGCCACCCGCTGCTCTCATTCCCCGGCTCCCCGTCGTCGTCCGCTGGACACATCCCAAATATTCACAATGGGCAGCCCACCGTCACGTCGGTATTCTACGTCGCGGCCATGTGCTCATTTGTCAACTTGCTTCTTGTGCTTTTCGTCTTCCCTGAGTCTATTGATAAGAAGCGAATCAAGGCGGCGAAAGCTGCTGAGACCGCTTCGACCTCCGTGACCAGGCAGGAAGCGAGCATAATCACATCTGTATCCCAGAGCTGGTCGGTGGCTGAGACCGCAGTCGCGGCCGTGGCACCGAGTATGTTGCAGCGCTGCCTCAGTCCGCTCTCCCTCTTCATTCCCAAGCGTATTCCGAGGCCAGAAGGCGGTCATAGGCGAGACTGGAGCCTCACTATCCTCGGTCTCTCTCTCTTCATGTTCCTGTTGGCTACCGTAAGTGCCGTCGCCATCGCGTGATCCCGCGCTGCCAGCTCACATCTTTTCAGGGCATCTTCCAAATCAAGTACTTGTACGCGGGACATGTGTACGGATGGGGTGCTGAACAGGTGAGCGCCTCCTACATCTCGTGCGGCGATTTGACAAGGTTTGACGCGATTGGCGATGCAATGATAGTTGAGTTACTACATCACGTTCGTAGGCGCCGTCCGTGCGGTCCACTTGCTCTTTATCATGCCTCGTGAGTGCATTAAACATCTCTCGTGCCTACTGTAGCTAAGCGTCGGCCCGCCGCAGATGCCATCCACACCTTCAAGCCCAAGACGAAGGCGAAATCAAAGCCTTCGCACTCTGTGTCTGGCCCGGCCTCAGTCTCTGTCTCTGTTATGGCCACCAATGGGAATACAAGTGCACAAACGACGAAGAAGCCGAAGCCCTCGCTCGCGCATCTAGCGAAGGAGATGCACTTTGATCTTCTGCTCCTTCGCCTGTCCTTCTTCATCGAGTGCGTCTCACACAGCCTGGTGTCGTTCGCACCAGCTGCGCTCGGCGAGGGCTTCTTCGTCGCTTTCACGACCCTCAGCTGCTTCGGCTCGGGAGTTATTCCAGCTGCGAACAGCCTGGCCCTGTGCATCATGCAATCGCAGTCACTGGCCTCGGGGTCAGCGGGCGGGTCTGATGACGACGGGGGTGCTGGACGGCTATTCGGTGCCTTGGCGGCTCTCCAGGCCGTCGGGCAGATGATACTGGGGGTGAGTCTCCGCCGCGGTCGCATGCATACTCACGGATGTCGAGTGCTCACGCGTACGTCAATAGCCCCTGATATTTGGCGTCGTTTACGGGTCGACCGTCGCCACCTTCCCTAAAGGCATCTTCGTCACTGCGGCCGCCATCACCTTCGTCGCGGTCGTCATGCTGTGTCTCCTCCGCCCTGACGTTGCCCTGCGCATGAAACAACAGCGTCGGGTACGCCGCGAAGAGGAGCTGGAGCGCGGTCGCTCGCGCATCAGCAAGGACATCACCCAGAGCTCCTCCCCGGTACTCGTCGCCCAGCCCTCGTCTTCGGGATTTCGCTACTCTCACTGAACCCACGGCCTAGAGGTCTGCAACGATGCCTACGATATACAATCATTACTATTTAATTTTGCTATCTGCGCTATGTTACTTTGCTGCCGTCTACTCTGTTGTACACCTACGTCTAGAGCCTTTCATGTATGCATTTATATCTTGTACAGTTATTTGGAATCTTTGCAATGTCCTGAACGAGTGGAATAATGCTCAAACTGCGATGCACCGGCATGAATAAAAGTAAGAAGCGATATACAGTCAACACATCAAGGGTACTTTTCTGGGGGGTAGGATAGGGCCCCTGGCACAGGCGGCGATGAGCGAGCTGACCCTGTCTGCATGCCATCGGCGGCGGAGCCCATAACTGTCGGGTCCGTCGGGGTATGCGACCAGCTCGTGGCTGGACGCATAAGGTATCCGCCGTTCGTAGTAAACGGCTGATTCGGACGATATGAATTGAGTGACGATGGCCTGCCACCGAATGGACTCGAGAGCCCTTGACGCATCTCCGCATAGCTGGACGACGAGGGTTCCGCGAAGGAGCGGCGAGACATGGTCTGAGAAATCGGTAGTCGCGGGAGATCCTCCGGTCGCGAGTTCATGTATGCCACGTTCTGACGTCCTGGAGATCCTGCGCCGATGTCGGTCATATCAGAGTACGTCGAGGGTGGCGGCGTACCCGAGTTCATACTACGGTATCCTGGTGGTATGGCACCAGCGGGAAAGTGGTCCGCCGAATACGGTTGCATCAAGGCTGGTGTTGAGAAGCGTCGCCGTAGGCTATAGTCGACGTATGAAAACTGTGGTGACTGTGAGGCCCCATCACGGGTCTGGTCCATATAGGCCACCATCGACGACGAGGTAGGATCGGTGGGGGAGATGCGCGTCGTGCCGTGATACGTCGGAGGGTAGAGGGGAATGCTAGGGCCTGAAGTGTAAGTGGAGATATTGCGCAGGACGTGCGCCAGCTGGACTGCGGCACCCACAAGGTCGTGCTGCAGTACGGATGACGCCTGTTGACCCTCCGTCCAGTCGACACAGCGTCGCCAAGTCCTGACCGAGGGCACACCAGAGACGGGATCGGGGGACGTCAGGATATTTTCCAGATAGAATATTGGCGGCTGTGAGAGGAAGAAGGAGGCTTGTCCCATCCCCGCGGTCGCCGTGCTCGTGAATTTGGTATCGACGATCGTGGCAAAGGGGACCTCCATTTTGAAACCCTGTCCGCCAGAGTAAATGTACCACGTTAGGCGTTTTTGCGTTTCGCACGAGTATGCGACGAGATCAAATTTTCCCGGTCCTGACACCACCCTCTTCCAATTACCGATTGAGAGCTCGATGCATGGGATGACGCTGATCGCTGTGTGCATTGGCGAGGCTGGTTAGAGAGTGGGAGACGGAGGATATAGCGAGACCTTACGTTCATCCTCGTGAACGAGGTAAGAGAGCTCAGCGTCGGAGCCAGCTACCAAGGCTGGAGCCAACTCTGCCCCCTGCTCCCCTTCGCCCTGCTCTTTCCTGGTTTCCTGCAGCTTGGCCTTTGCCCGCCTGTGAGAGTGAGATTGTCCGTAAGTCGACATGGTCCAAAACATCGTTGTCAACAAGGACCACAAGTCACCTGTTCTGGAACCAAATCTGCGTCTGCCGTTCCTGCATACCCAGCATGTCGCTGATCTCCTTTCGACGAGCTGCAGTTGGGCTACGGTCGGTGGCGAATAAACGCTCGAGATGTGCGAGTTGCTCGGGAGTCACCCGGGACCGTTTTCGTTTTTCCTTGGACTCACTGGGCCCTGCAGGATTGCTATGGGAGGCAGATCTTGAGCGTTGAGGGCCTGAAGCTGGATCTAGGTCTGATGTCCCAACCGAGCTGCCCTCAGTGCCATCTCTGAGGGCATCTTGCGACTGATCAGCCGGACTCGAAGGAGACAACTGCGTAGAATTGGGGGATGAGTACGCCGACTCGGGAAACGCGTCCATCTCAGCAAAAGACGAGAACACGGAAGGGATGGGTGCAGGATGGGCACGGCCCATATTTTCGATAGCGGGGGGCAAAGGAGGAGCTTAAGACGGGATGGATCAGCGGCGCGGCGATGGATTTTTTAAACACTCACGTTCCATCTTCTTTCGGCGGCGAACAACGCGGAGAAGGGAAAGACAAAATACTTGTCCCAATGTCTTATAGAACACGGTTGGATCGATATCACGAAGAGCAGATTAGTGCGTCTCACCTCTTTTGAACTGGCAAAGTCACTGGCTTTCACCGTGAGAGGCGTTGCGATGTTCCAACCGATGAAGGATCCAGAATGAGCTTAAAATGATCTATAGCTTGAGCCAGCACAAGTATGTCGCGTGTAGGGGACAGTTGTTTAGAGCCGCCAACGTGAAATTGATCAACAAACGCTCAGGCGAATGCTGCACGACTAATGACCGCTACAGAGTGTCCACAGCCGACGAGAGATAGATATAAATTTCTGTCAGAGGGCGCGCGATGCCGGAGCACCTGGTTGTGCGGTGCAGAGAAACGCGGCACCGAGGCAACGGCAAGGTCTTGCGATGCGCAGAATGGTTGGCTTGGCGGTTGTTCGAGGAGTCACGCTGCTGGGAAGATGGTCGTAGGTTGCAAGCAGTTTGAGCAGGGTTTGGAGCAAATTCGCTTCTTCCAGGAACTGCAAAGCATCAGCTAGAAACGCGATGGACCGACCGCTGGATAAAACGACACTCTATCTGCACCGATAGAATCTTGGATTGCTTACCTGTTGGCGACGTTGTTGCTAGCCTTTTCGGGACAAATGTTGCGTGGAAAGCCGTATGTCATCCTGTGCTGTTAGCCAAGGAGGGGGCGCATTGCATCAAAAGTTTCCGTCTGTGCAAAAAATCAGGGTTGCCGTTGCGCCTCCTGCGAGATCCACCAACCGATTTGACACGACGGAGTGTCCCTGAACATGTGCACCTACAGCCGCGTTTTACACATGCTTGTTGGCCGCCGGGCAGTGCGGGGAACGGATTGATCAAGAAGATACGGAGTAGTTGCGATCATACACTGCGCAATGCACCAGCGGTTCGCAAGCACAATAGTTTTGCATCACAAGGTCCTCGGTCGCAGGCAGGGCGGCGCTGAGAGCTCCGTCCCCTTCGTGGGCACCTCTGTTGCCATGGGCAGTTCGTTCACGGCCGGCGGTTCCATCAGGAGCGACAGTCCTAGAGCCCGGCTGACGGTCAATCTTGGAGAATGCCGCTGTTTGTCTTTCCAGTCGGATACCACTGCTGCAGACAATGCTGAGTTGTCGACATAGACCATTTCTGCATGCTTCCGGTGCTGAAGTCGTTTGGGAGAATGCTTGATGCGCTGTTCAAACAGGTCTACCGGGTATCGAATATTCGGATCGCCGCTCGAAACAAAGATTCGCACGGGAGATCAGGCACTCTTACCCTCCCTTTCCTCCTCGACCTGATCCACCACTCGCTACCGTCGCCATGTCCGCTTAATGCCAAGAGGGGCCGAGGCTTTGCTGACCTCATTCCAGCCGAAACTTGACGACAACCAGCTCGAGAATAGACAGCGATTCAAATACATGCAATCGAGAAACCAGCGAGAGCGTATCCATGAATTGCTTCCGAGCACGCCCTGGCACATGGTACGTAGTTGTTTGTAGCAGTGTAGCCGCCACGACCCGTACCCGCGATAGCAAGCCAGCGTCGGTCGACCGGCGAAAAGCCAAATTGGGATGTATGTTCAACCCACAACATATGTTTCGAACTTTGTGAAATCACCGCTCTGTGCACTCCAGTTAGACGACTGGCAGATTCTGTGATCAGCCCCTTCACCGCATTGGCACCTGGGAGGAGCTTCGCTCAATCCATCATCGGTCAAAGATTCACGTCTCCAATCTGATTCGTAACCAAGAGCGGTCCAACAGGAAGCGATGTCATACAAAGAGAAACGAAGCTACCGTACAGAGAAGATAGAATCCGTACAAGCGCACAAGCGTACCGAGGTCTTACGCTATGCGTGTGGTCGGCTCTACAACTGAGCATCCTAACTTTACAGGAAGGGAATCATGGCCTGGGGCAAAATCTGCGCAATCGCCGCACCGTTCGGGGGTTCGATAGATTGGTAGTACTGCATCCGGCGAGGTGAGAACAAACCAAGCAGACAATCATCGAGAGTACTCACAGTTCCCCACCATGGTCCAGCTGCCCACCAGAGGGCACCGAGCCAAACGCCGGACGTCTGCATGGCACAGAACGCACCTTGGATAGCAGAGATACAGGCAGCTAAGCGCACGGGATCAGCATCAGACACCGCATCTGCGTAGGGCGTATCTCACCGTTCGAGCCGGCGCCGATCTCGCCCAAGAAGCCCTTCATGTTGTTGGCCTGCAGCCAGGCTGTGGCAGCGGCGAGTCGCTCAGCTCCGATGGTGGGCGACACGCAGATGTCCGACGTTCCGGAACCGTCAGAGTCGAGGTACTGGTGCATCTCTATTGGGGTGTTACGTCAATCCGTGAGTCAGATAGGACAGGGTCGAATGCCTGTACCAATAGCCACATTGTTGTTGGGATCTTTGATGCCGGGGGCTGCGAAAGCGGCGGCGTTGCCTGAGGAAGTTGTCCATGCTGCGAACAGTGTTAGCGGTCTCGTGTCCAGTCGAAAGTCTATTGTGGCAGCTTACTCCACGCTCCAGTCCAGCTCGTACCCTCCACGAGAATCAGCTGGGTCGTGGCACCTGAAGCACGGATGCCGTTGACGGCGGCTTGCATCTGGGAAGCAGTCAGGGTCTACCGGCGCGGAGCGGAATGTGAATACTCACAAGGTTGAAGACGGTGGTTGCAGGGATGCCATTGGGCTCGTTCATCACATCTACGGACGAGGCTGTGAGCGGAGATAGATGGGACTGCCGCATCAGTCCTCACCAAAAACGACATGGCTGTCGGATTTCTGCGGGTACACGATTAGTTTAGGGTCATGCAGAGCTTTGCGGAGCATTACTGACGAATTGGCCAGCCAAATTCTGCCACCCTGAACTGTTATTAGCTTCAAAAACACGCTGCAAAGTGCTGCGTTTACGCACAGGTCTGGAAGCTAGCGGGCCGAGGTTAGATTGATTATACACATGCACAGGACGCGTCGACTCACTTGCTAGTGCTGGAAATGACCGCTCCATTGTACGACATGAAGTTGTGCGCTGCACGACATCAGCACCCTTGATATCATTTGAAAGGGACATGGAAAAATCTCACGGTCGACGAGAGCATAGCCACCCTTTCCGGTGATGTAGCTGACAATCTGTCGGGGGCAATGTAAGTTCATGCGGTCGATTGAGTTCCACCATCACGCACATTCTTGAGGGCAGCGAGGTAGGTAGCATCAAAGGATCCAGTCAATCCCTGTGCGGGCGGGCTCAGGCGCTCCATGAGGAACGTAATGCGGAACGTATTGAATCCCTTGCCCATGAAGTACTGCGAACACAATGAATCAGCTTCTCGGCCGGCGAAACACTGCACCGGAACTGACATCGATGCTAGACGGTGACGGCCAGGTGTAGTCGGTACCAAGAACACCGGGGATTTTGTTGTTTCCGAATTCTGCGCCTGACTCGTTCACACCGAAGAACTTGAACTTGGTGGTAGCTCCCGGGCAGAGACCGTTAGAAGGGGACGAGGGGGCGGTCGTGGTACCCGAGGCGGGCAGGGAAGTAGGCGGCAGCGACGTCGGCGGCACTGACGTCGGCGCAGAGGTCGGCGGGGGAGTTGTCGCCGTTCCGGGTATGCACTGCGAGTAGTCTACGCACCATCGTAAGCAGCTCGTTCGAAATCAAGATATTCTACTATACGCACAGGGGTTGAGCACTGTGCAAACGGTGCCCGCGTCGCACACCGTGCTTCCTGTGTAGCCAATACCCTGATCGTCGAGCCATTGAGATGGAAGCACTGAGAATGACAAGTCGCGCTACTTACACCGCATTGGCCCCAGACAGCGACCGACAGAGCGGACGAGCTCAGCGCGAGCGTCGTCGCAAGCGAGAGGAAGAGGGACTTCATGTTTTCTTAGAAGCTCGAGGGAATGGCTTCGATTGGGGCTCTATTATATGGCCTGCAGAGGTGACGGTCGCACCGACGGCGACAACAGTCACATTGGCCGCTATCCGCCATAAGCCCGAGATAGCTCCCCCAACGAAGTGGTTGCTGGGAGGCGTAGCCCTTCGATGGCCCACGAAAAGGCCGAACATAGTGCTCCTAGATTGGCGGGAGGGGCGTGCAGGTGAGCGAGCTGGATAAACTGCCAAGGCGGACCACTGACGCTGTCTAATTTTCCATTTCTGCCGTTTCGCCTGGTCCTGGAAGAACTACCAGAGGCCACGGGTATGCAGTGCGACGCCTCGAGGAGACGCACGGAATAATGTAGGGAGTAGGCCCTCGGAATCCTGCTGGCTTGGTGAAATGACCACACGAAACCGACTTCTTCGGCAGTTCTTAGACAAGGTCGTTCATCAGTGCATCACTTGGCGCATAGTCTCCTGCAGTCATGAGTTCATGAGAACGGTTGAGCCTCGAAAAGAAGATCCCGAAGAAGAGCCATCTACGCCGCGAGGAGAGCGTGACGCTACGACGGGTGGCACGCGCTCTGGTAAATGGACAGCACGAATAAAATTCACTAAGATACAAAATGCACACTCAGCAACACGGACGCAATGAAATAATACAGATATTTACCGTTTATTCCCGAAATGCAGTGGAAGTAAGAAACAAGGAGAAGTCACTAGAGAGCGCCGCGACACGTCGGCGCCGTCAGATGTCAACGTGGTCTGCAGCGTCCTTCGCCAGCCATCGCCTGGCCAGGATGAAGACCCTGTTACACCGCAACGTCCATCATCTCCTTTCACCGACAGCAACGCCGCCTGGTGTCTACCCGTTCTTGAAAATTTCCTGACCAGTCGCATGTCACGAGTCGCGCTTGCTCGCATCAAGAGCCTCACGTTCTACAAGGACGAGTGGACGACCTCACGGCGGGGCGATCCAATTTCCCAGCTCAACTGCATCGGCAAAGCCTGCGACCTCTACACCCCAGATGTAGTTCGATGCACGAATGCGGGCGGAGCGGGGACAGAAGTCGATTGGAAGGTGCGAGCCTAACAGCCGTTTGCGAATAGCCGATCCTCACGACCTCGACCGCTGCAGTGCGAAGCAGATCTGCCCGAGGCTCTGCGCTTTGGGCGGGTGGAAGTATCATGTGAGGGCTGGGATGGTCCAGGGGACCCGTATGTGCTCAAAGGTAACCGCACCTTTGTCCCGATATTTCCTCGCAGCCGATATCACCACCTCCAGGTTCATGCGGCCTCAATTACCGCCTCGTGCAGGTGCCCAATGCCCTCCGACAGGGTGAATCGCATGGTCTGCCGTCTCGGTTCTCTCGCTGGTTTGGAAGTACGTGTTTCTTCCGCTTGGTCTGCGACAGTGGAGGTTCCAGTTCCGTATGTGGCTGAGTCCGCGAGTGTCGAGTCTTCACACTCAGCAAGCTTCACGCTATCCGAGGATGCAAGGCAGATTATCCGGTCTGCGACCGTCGGAGGTTGTCCAAACCCAAGAGTGGGGTTCGCTTCGTGTGTGTCTTGGTCGAAAGTGTCGCGCGACGGGTATAGATTCGCGGAACTTCCACTGTCGCCTTCCAGTTGCGCTTTGATTGTCTGACGTTCCCTTCGCAGCGGCGAATATTTCCAACATCATCTTCATGATTGTCTGGATCGGCGTGTTGCTGTTTATCCTTTACAACATCCTCAAGTCGTGTTTTGGGACTCGCAACGGGTCTACTCCCGGTGGACGACCGCGCCGACCTGGCCCCGGTTCAGGATGGTTCCCTGGCACCTACCGCGATAACGGCCCAGGCGGGACCGATGCGCCCCCGCCCTATACCAAATACCCTCGTACCGCGGGAGCAGCAGCGCAGGAGCCTGGTTGGCGTCCTGGTTTCTGGACGGGTGCGGCGTTGGGCGGTCTCGGCACTTACTTCATGAATAATCGGCGAGAGGCGACACAACCGACCGCGCCCGTTTACGATTGGGAACGCCAGAGACAGGGCATATTCCGTTCATCGCCGTTCACTAGTTCGACACAGCGACGCACGGGTTTCAGCTCTGAGGACCGCGGCGAAGGATCCTCGAACCTCGGGCCAACGAGGCGGAGCACGGGGATCGGTGGTTCTTCTGTTCGGTGATCTGTACGCATACGAACGTTTGCATTATGACTGGTGAGAGTAAACGTTATACCTGGTGTAAATTATTCGGATCTGGAACACTGATAGGTAGTGGCGGCTATGACATCTGCATACTGTGGCAGGAACTGTCCAGTATGACAGGAACTTGCTCTGTATCTCGGCAATTGATACCAGATGGATTTGCGTATGTGAAATCTAATGCACTGCTTATACGGAGAATTTTTCGTCGCCGCACATCTAAGCTGCGTGCCTTCCGGTGATCGACTACCAATCGCCGTGGCCAGCGAGGGCACACATTCCAGGAACATCATCAGAGGGGTAGAAATGAATTTGAGAATGGCGCAAGACTATCTGCATCCCAGTATTCGTCGACGCGCCATCGCCGCGGCCAAGTTCGCTGATTGCGTGATGCTTTCGACTGCTCAAACACCCTAAAAACAATCTCTACAAACACCTCTATTAGACGGAAGAATCTTTCATTGTTGTTCGTGCTATCCTCTGTTATGAGTTAGAATATAACCTTTGCAAGCTGGACTGACTCGAGTGGGCGGCCCATGGCTCGCGAGTCGCGACGCGTACCGATGCGCGTTTGAATGCACGTGATTGCGGTTCTTTGCCAATTTGGGTGCGCGTCAGCGGTTGACTAAGCGGCTTTGAGAGCGGTGAACGTTCCGAGTCGCAGGCATCGCAGGTATTTCTTGCCTCTCCTCGACCTCCGTAGGTCAGAATTGACATCAATCCGACTTGCACAGACCGTGGTTTTGTCTCTCTGCATCTGCGGAAGTGCAGCAATCCAGAGATACCCATAAACTGATGGCGGTATTGAGCTGGCTCAGGTGCGTCATGCCCTCGCGTCCGCGGGACAAATGGTTGAATATCTGAACAACATCTTGCAGACGAGCGGGCCACAAAGCACGATTGGCATCTTGGGACACTCTTGACGCGCCCGGCGCAGAATTTACGGTGCGTGCATAGGTGCATCGGTCGAACGAACGCGCGTGTTCAATTAGGACACAGTTTCGAGCTGCAGCGCTTGGCCTCATAATTGGGTGCTTACTATGCTTCACAAATCTTTATTTCGGCCTCCAAACAGGGTGGATAAGCATGTGAGCCTTCTTCTTAATACGCCCTCGGTAAGATTTGTGCTAATCGCTGTGGTGTGCAGGATGTCATTACAATCTGCCCTGATAGGCTTCTTGATGTCGCGATTCTTGCCAACACCAATCAGCGCACAAGAGAATATTGTGCTACAAACCACCGCAGTCGCAACTGGCACCGTGAGTTTCCTTTCGTTATTGTACGCGCGAAATGACTGGAATCTTGATGTTAGATGCCGCTCGCGGCTGGATTTGTGGGTATTCTGCCCGCGCTTGGATTGCTAGAGGAGAGCAGAGACGGAGTACCTGCGATTCACCTCTCATGGCTATCCGCCGTCGCATGGTCGTGTGCCGTCGCGTTCTTTGGGTATGTAGAGCTCCTTGCACCTCGTGAATCCAGACTAAAACTTAACCAGAGTCTTCCTCTCACCCCCTCTCCGCAAGCAAGTCGTAAGTTCCACATCATGAATCAATGTTCAATCTGATAGCTCATCGCTACGACAGATCATTGAAGAGCAGCTCGCATTCCCGTCTGGTACTGCGACTGCCCAGCTCATCTCCGTTCTTCATCAATTGCCGCCGCCAGACACCTCGGTTCGGAGAAGGAATGGCTACCGCGAGATCGACCACGAAGATGGCGAGGCGGTCGACGTCCCGTCTGCCGCGTCCGAGCGGCTCACTCCCATCGAGGAAGGAGACATGTACACTGAAAACATAGCAGAATTACGGAAGCCGGAGGGATGGGGCCCGTTGGTTTGGAGTTTCACCGCGTCCGGTGTCATGACGGCAAGTGTTTATGCAGTATCTTTGAGGGAGGTCATTGACACGTGCGACCACAGCTCGCGGCATACTTCTTTCCTGCGCTGTTCTCCATCCCCTTGTTCGGAACCTACCTTGCACGGGAATGGCTCTGGACATTCACGCCTAGCTTGTCTTACATCGGTCAAGGTTCGATTATCTCTTCATGAATTGCTCATTTCCTAACCGCCGCCAGGTATCATCATGGGTTTCCCCACGACGCTAAGCATGAGTCTAGTCAGTGTCGGCCCTCAATTCACTGACAGTCCAACTGATGCCCTGTCCTATATCGTAGGGCATGCTAGTCGGCTGGGCCATCCTCTCCCCACTGTCCAAGAACGCAGGGTGGGCGCCAGGACCCGTAGGAGATATGACATCTGGCGCGCGCGGTTGGATTCTTTGGACGTCTCTCGCGATCATGTGCACAGACTCGCTCGTCTCACTCGCGCCTGTCATCTATGAGATCGCCGCAGATCGCCTGTGGCGGCGCCTCACACCAGCGGAGCAGAAGGACGACAAGGAGACCGAGAGCGAGGACCGCCTCGTCCCGATGCGCTGGGTCGTGTGGGGCACGGCAGGCAGTGTCGCCGGCGGGACAATCCTTGTGTGGCTTGTCTTCGGGCACGACGGCATCAAGCCCTGGGCGACACTCATTGGATATGTGATGGGTGCCTTATTGAGTGTCCTTGGGTACGTCTCTTGACATGTCTTTGCGCGAAAGGGCGCTGAACTCGGAGGTGTTTCTAGCGTACGTGCGCTTGGCGAAACGGACTTGAACCCGGTCAGTGGCTTGGGGAAGATCAGCCAGCTGTTCTTCGCGTGGATTCAACCGGGCAACATAGTCGCCAACATAATTGCGGGCGGCGTCGCAGAAGCAGGCGCACAACAGTAAGCATGGACACTCATGGTTTGGGTGATCGGCTTAATGACTATTCGCCGCAGGGCTGGTGACCTCATGCAGGACCTGAAAACTGGACATCTCATCCGCGCGTCACCCCGCGCGCAGTTCTACGGCCAACTCATTGGCTCGTCGCTTTCCATCATCGTGACTTCTACCGCGTATTCTCTGTATACCCGCGCATATGAGATTCCAGGGCCCTCCTTCCCTGCACCCACGGCCTACGTGTGGCTCGGGCTGGCCCGCCTGCTGCGTGCGTCAGCTTTGTCACGAATCCACTTGGCACCCTACTTACCATGTGCACAGGTGACGGCGATCTGCCCGCCAACAGCGGCGTGTTCATGGTCTGTTTCTCGCTCGTATTCGCATTCATCGCTGGGTCCAAAACGTGGGCCACACGGCGCGAGGCGCCGTACGCCAAGTGGATCCCCTCCGGTGTCGCCTTCGCCATCGGCTTCCTGAACACACCATCATTTTCGCTCGCACGCCTCATCGGTGGCGTCGTCGAGTACGTGTACTACCGCCGTGTGGGCCGCGAACAAGGCGGAATCCGCCTGATCATCATCGCCAGCGGATTTGTGCTCGGTGAGGGCGTGGTAAGCGTCATCTCGCTCGTCCTGCGGACGTTTGGGGTCGGCGTCATCAGCTGTATCGGATGCGCGCCCGGGCTGTGTGGAGGTTGCCCGTCTTCCTAACGATGACTCTTTGGGACTTTTCTGGACGTAGACGTATCATGCATCTCATCTGTACCGATACCACCATACTACATGTGTCACTTTCTCATTCCCCCATCTGCGTGCAGACGTGCGACTGGAACGCACAAGGCAGCCAAGAGATCGTGTCATTCATAAGTACCAATAACATAGCAGTCCAAAGGGCAGGTAAGCAGTACAACAATCCAAGTACAGAGCATGTGAAAAGTCGTGAAGGGTCGTGAGGGCGTGCAGGGTACTAATAGGTATCGCAGTGTGTAGGTATCGCTGAAGGGTGTGTCGAAAACACAAAGTGCTTACGGTCCAGATCCAGAGTCATTATGTATCGCAGGAGGAGTCTATTCATTCCCAGTCGTCGCGGCGGCGGCCCCACGAGTCGGACTTGTCTGACCTGGGTGGATCTCTACGTGTGGGAACAGGCGGGAAGTGGAGGACTTGACCAGTGACAGGATCTGTCCCAGAGGTGGTAACGCTGGTATTTGTGGCGGTTCCGGACGATGTGGTCGACGTCACGGTGTTGGAGGCTGCGCTGCCAGACGGCGGGGCTCGAGGTCCGCGTGGTGCGGCGTGCAGTTCAGGAACTGAAGGCATCGTGCCCTGCACTTGGTATGATGGCGGATGCGTTCCGCTGCTCATGCTGCCCATGACGGCTGATAGTGGGGGAGAGATGGGGTACAAGTCGTCGGAGGGTTCGCGCCGCTCGTCGCTGTAGCCGATAGACTGGTTGCTACTAGCAGAGCGCAGCTGCGAATGTATGGACGGGCGAGAAGAGGCTGAGCCAGAGCCGGTATAATGAGAGCTGCTTTCGTGTACGAGGGATCGTACAGGACTGCGAGCTATGGGGCTCCGGGATCCTCGAGGGCGGGGTCGTGCGCTGGGATCGTAGAATGACGGATGCTGAGAGGCAACCCCGCTTTGAGGCCGGACGACAGTGGGCTGGCATTTCGACATCAGTCGTGAGTATATAAACAGGGTGTGGGTGAGCTCACCGTGCCAAATGTCCGTCGTCTACCATCACGGTCGGACGACAGATCCCGCCAGTCTTCTTGTGCAGCGGGCGGATCGTCCTCGATGTCGATGACAATCCCACTGCTACTCCTGTCAGAGTCGTTCTGTGAGCTCATATACGAATCACGCCAGGCACGAGGTGCGGGAAGTGCGGAAAGACCTGGCGGGAACGCGGGTCGTGGTACAGGAAGATCCAGTACATCAATGTCAGGTTGGGCGCCCTCCGTGCGCCCTGTGCGAGGCGGCGCATCTGCGGCATAAGCTGGCGGTGGATTCTCAGGAACGCCGACATCGGCAGCACTGAGGGTGATACGTTCGTCGGGTGTTACGTGGGTGAGCCGTTCTTGTCCCTCGCTGGATATGACAGGCACGGGGAACTGAACGACGGACGGCGGACGCGACTGAGCATCGTGGTACACAGTAGTTCCGCTCTTAGTGCTGATACTGGAGATAGGACGAGTACTGGTAGGGGTTGGACGAGAGGGAGGCGCGACGAGCATCCCCATGTCAATGCCAGAGTCGTGTCTTGATCGAGGTGACGCCGCGCGGGGTGATGCTGCTGGGGGTCCAGCCTCCAAGTCAGGTTCATCGAGCAGACGAGAGGCCGAGCCTACGCGGGAATGACCTCGAGTACGCGGTGGTGTCCGTGTGTAGGTATCTGCAGCAGTTACAGTAGCACCGGAGGACGACGCAGCATTACCGCTGGAGGACGAAAGGCGTTTGAACCAGCTCAGCCTTCCAAGACGGCTGCTCAAACCACTCAAGCCGAGCGTGCTACGAGGCGTAGGTGGTGGTCCACTTGTTTCCGCTTCCGACTCGATCGTAGGCATACGCGAGTGGTCACCACCTACACGAACACGGCGCGCGACGAGCAGTTCAGCATCATGAGGGTCTTCCAGGCTACCTGTGGATTTCTCGGAGTGCATCGACGCCATGTTTCTGTGAGATCCCACAGATTTGTCGGACTCTACACGAGTGACGGTGGTGCGAACTCCCAGGCCCCTCATGTTGTCCGGGTCAAGCGGGGGTGGCGGCATCAATGGCGAATATTCCTGCTGGGGAGAAGGTTGAACGATACGTATGTCAGCGTACGGAGGCCCGGCCGACGCAGCATCGTCCTCTTCCTGCATGCGCTGCAAAAGCACTTCGCGAGGTATGATATGTCCCGCTCTCGGTGGACTTGATCGCGCCACAGCACCGGTCATCGCTGGAGGCGGCAGGCTCACTAGAGTGTCTGTATCTGTCTTTGTCTGGGACACGTCCTGAGCGACTGTCCCGCTGTGGACACTCCGTCGCACCAGGAACGGATCGATCTCCTCACCGCTGCCACGAGGTGAGCCTTCGCCAGGAGTCCTGACTTCTTGGCCTCCGGGACGACCATTGTTATTGCTGCCTCGGCTGCCATGTCCGCTTCCGTGTCCGCTGCCACGGTTCCCGGACTCTGCATCGTCTGGTTCGACCAACTGCCATCCGGTCCATATTGGCGTGTGTCTGGCAGAGTTGGGACGAATGAAAGGCAGCGAGAGGAATGTCGAGCGGTTCCAGAAGCTCGATGAGACCTGCTCCGGGCTATTACTCGAATTTGGGTCCGAGAGGCGACGGCGAGTATTGCGTCGTATGAGACAGAGGGTCAAGAGAACAACAAGCAGTAGCAAGAAACCAAGAATGCTCCCGAGAATCGCGCCAAGAATAGCAGTAGAGATCCCGTGAGAAGTAGCTGCAATGGGTGGAGGTACTGCAGTCGAACCTGAAGTGGGTATCGCTGAGGAAATGAGGGAAGAGGATGATGAACCCGAGGTAGAAGATATCACTGAAGAGGAACTGGTAGGCGTACCAGAGGACGCAAGTGATTGGGAAGGTGTAGGCGTGGGTGTGATTATCGCTGAGGTTTCAGCGGACGACGAGGGCGCAGTCGTCGTCGGAGCGGGGGTCGTACTGGGTGGCGGGGTCAAACCACCATACGTCCACACGCCATCAGTGCCGAGCGGAATCTGAAACGTTGCAGTCAGTACCCAGCGGAATACATAGCAATTGCATGACACCGTGCTAGAACCCGACAAGCGACAAGCGATATCGCGCCGCAAACGCGAGCCGCAAACGAGGTTTGCACGCTGTGCAGTCTGCCCTCGCGAATCAATACCAACATATCGCGTCTGCGATCCAACGTGTATGTTGGGTTCACGAGACGCAGTAACGTCACATGAACCGTCCTCAAGCGATAGCACAACAGAGGGAGAGACGAAAACGTACACTGGGCCCAAAATACGTCAACGGCAGCGTCAAAGTTGCAAACGAGGTCGATACGCCTCCATCCGCGTCGGTAACAAGCGTTGAAGAGAGCGTGAGCCACGATGGCAGAGCTTGTGACTCTTGGGTCATGTCGAAGGGTATTGGGGGTGGCGATCGTTAGAGGTAGAGAACGTGGGTATGTCCTGTGGGCGGAATGCTTCTCGAACACGAGCTATGCGATAACATGAACTTTAACGCACAGATGAAGCAGCGAGCGGCAAGATATTCGTGAAGCGTCGTTACGCGTGTGCCACTATTGTGGCCGGGAGAGTAGGAGAGAGGGGGTACGCGGGTAGAAGAGAGGTGTTGGGTGAGGAGAATGTGGTCCTCCGCAAGCAGGGCGGACGAACTCAACATTCAAACACGCGCCTCATTAGCGCGTCTAGCGGGATCATTCTCAGGCAGCCTCCGGACGCAGATCCATCCAACCAACCTCCAACTCATTTGAACGAACTCTCACAGCTCGAGAACAAACACCGGTACTCATGTGGACAAACCAATCGTGATGTTGGCATCCCAACGAAAGCTCGCCGAGATTGAGTGCAATAAACTCTAAATAATTGGCACAACAAGCAGATCCCAGCACAGCACGGGATGGCGAGTGGCGCAGCTGTCACCGTTTGCTCTTCTTGCCCTTCTTCTTACCTACACCAGTGTTAGTTTCTGGTGCCGCAAGTGCGTGGCCGGTGGCACTGATGTGAACAAATAGTTTGCTTCGGCTGTCGAATTTTTCTTCGCAAACGTTGCATACCTGCATCAAAACCAGTCAGACAGTCTATTTCGAACATAGCAAAGCGCCACTCACCTGTGGGGCGTTGGCAGCTTCCTGCTCTTTCGCCTTCTTTGCAGCTTCCCGCGCGCGTCGCTTCTCTCTCTTCGAGAGCTCCGGCAAGGCCGCGGTCGTAGTTTCTGTTTCTACGGGAGTGGCGGCGCCGTCTGCGAGGGTGGCGGCGTCCTCTGCAAGTACGGAAGGGGCATGTACCTCCTCTGGCAAGTCTGCGGACTCTGATAGATGTCGACCTGTTTGTTCGATATTTACTTTCTGAACAGGCTCGGGAGACGGCGCCCTCGACTTCTTTTTCCCTTTCTTTTTCTTGCCTTTCTGTGGTGCATATTCACTGCCCTTGTCTAAGCCCGCTTGGTCTTGACTGCCAATCGGGATACTTAGCTCCGCGGCAGCTGCGAACTCTTCCGGAGTAGCGAACACCTCAGACGGCGGCGAGTCTGGAGGCTCTTCTGCCTCCTCGCCATCACCGCCAACCTCGATGTTCGTCTCCGGATCGAGCCCGAACTCTTCGTTCTCCTCCAGCATCGCCTCCTTCAGCAGCTCGACCGCCTGTATATGCTTCTTGCTCCGCTCGTGGCTATCCCATGCGGCCTCGCTTCTAAACGTCTTCCCGCAAGCGACACACTCCCACTCCTCCGCCTCGTCGCCATTCTCCGCGGCCGCCCATTCAAGATCTGCGTCGTGGTCGGGTCTTTCGGCCTTCTGCCACGCCTGTTCGACGTATTCTGGTACCGGTGTCGATGTTGACGTCTTCTGAGGAGTGGCTGTTCCGGACACACGTCCGGGGCCTCTCGATGCGGCGGCCGTCCTCTGGCTCGCCAAATGCGACTTGTAACGGGGATCGCGTTTTCGGATAAAGCGCGCAAGATCCTGAGCGGAAATCAGCGGTCATCCCGGACAGACTGACGGATATAAACCTACCCTTACTGTCTCATTGAACTCTTTCCTAGCATCGTCTCGAGCTTTTTTATTTTCTTTCTCCATCGCTCTGTTAAAAGTTCGTGAACATCGCAAGTGGGGTAACAGGAGAGTCTGCTCACCGTCTAATGCGTCTATCGGGTGCGTCATTGACCGCCCATGTCTCAACCCAGGTGAAATCCTTTGCAGTGGAGAAGTTCAGCCATATATTGTAGAACGTGCGGGCAGCCTGGTTGGTGTCTTCCTTGGATCTGGGTATATAAGGCCATGTTGCAGTGCCAAAGGAAGGGTACGAGTCGGCGTGCTCGCCCCACTGCGACTCCTCTTGGGCTAAACGGGCAAAGAGGTTCCCGTATATAGTGAAGAAGCTCTGGAATGAATATGAATGAACCGTGAGATACACATGATCAAAGGTAGAATATGATGCTCACGAGGTCTCCCTCGTCAAAGCCGCTATAAATTGATGGATTGAAGAATTGCTCCAGATGTCGTGCAGTGAGCCCTCGATCCCGAGCTCTCGGTGCAGGTGCGCCGCGCTTGATGTCCTCAAACACCGTCTCCGCGTCGGCTTCAGGTACCAGGGATGCTCGGTGATTGTCGTACCATGCCCTCTCCTACTTATACCAGGAGTTAGATATTCAGCGGTGAAGCGAGCCTAACATATACACACTTGTTCGTCACTTAAGACCTGGAAGACGATCTGTCAGAGTCGTGCTGTTCATGCCATCTGACAAATGTACATACTTCGTACGCCTGTTGTATAGCTGCAAAACGTTTGGTGGCATTGTCGATATCATCGTGATTCTTGTCTGGATGGTGGATGAGAGCAAGTCGTCGGAAGGATTTCTACGGGTACCCATGTCAATTCATGTACATAATACTGCACAAATAACGTACCCTGATCTCGTCCGATGTAGCATTCTCGTCGACCTCGAGGAGAGTATAATAATCCGGTGGTGCTTCCCCTGCAGCCTCGTCTGGATCGCGCGGTCTGGATTCGCGTGCCCCCATCCCGTGGTATATAGCTCACTGCTACAGGCGGTATCCGAAGATGGCCACCCTGGAGCAGTTCAAGGACCAATGCGAAGGGTGGTGATGGTCAAGAGGAGGAGGAGGTGTGGACGTATCGCGTCCTCAAGAGACGCCCGGCACGCGCGAGTCTGCCGTCGGGCGTCAAGACTTGCTCCCCTCTCATCCCCTTCCTCCGAGGTCAGCAGAAGGCCTCCGCCTTCACACCCTACAGTCATTCTACCCTTTGGAACCAACCTCCAGGCCTTTTCACTCCGAAAATTTTGCACGCGTACCAGTGAAGATGTCGTTCTTTGGCTCAACCTCACCCACCGCTCCGCCGCCAGGTCCGTGTTCACCCCTTCACCTGTGTGTTCATCTCCTCATGTACCCGCAGACATGGAGACGCGTAAGAAGGCCGTCATGGATTCTGTTCGAGGCGAGATTGCATTGGCAAATGCACAGGAACTCATGAACGTACGTCTGTACTTGTCTCGTGCCCGTCTTGGGTCCGACGTTGCTTGACCTCTGTAGAAAGCAAATGAGAAGTGCTTCCTGAAATGTGTCACAAAACCGGGCACATCACTCTCGCGCTCAGAGGAGGTGCGTGCACTGGTGGAATGCGCTTTTGGGAGCTGACATGGCTAGTGTAGGCTTGCCTTTCCTCGTGTATGGATAGGTATATGGAGGCTTGTAAGTGTCTGTCTCTTCGGTGGCTTTCCGTGATGCTGACGAGTCCCGACATATAGTCAATATTGTCAGTAGAACATACCTCAACCGTCTTAAGCAAGAGCGGATACAGGTGCAATGAGCAAGCGCAGAGCTTTTTGCTTTTGTATCGTGTAACTGACCACAGAAGTACCCCAAAAGCTCGAAGTAGCAATCTCAACAAGTCACACCTCATCAACCTGAAGGTATCATAAGAATTTTCCGGAATGCATAGAAAAACATGATCGTGATGTAAGGCATATACGAGCATAGATATTCGGACTTCGACTGGCCTCAACAAGGAATACCTTGTTTCACTCATCTCCTAGCCCTCTTCGTCTGGAAACCCGTGAATCCATCCGAGTCGTCCTCCTCCAGCGTAGCGGCAGACCGTTTTTGCCTGAGCGGCGCGACTTTCTGCGACCGCTGCGACCGTTGCGTACGTCGACCAGTGGTGGGCAAGGTAGACGTCGCGGTGCCGAAATCGTCGTCAACATCCATTTCGTCATCGTCGCCCTTGGCGGATGGCTGCGGCTGATATTCGTCCTCCTCGTCGACCGCCGCCAACGCACTTCCGTCTTCCATCTCGTCGTCCGAGTCCAAGAACAGCTGCGTTGCGCCCGCTTTGGACGTGCTCGCTTTGGACCTCGTCGCTCTAGTCGTGCGTGTCGTCCGCGGTTGGATCTCTACCGACGCCTCACGCGACGCTGCCACATTCGTCTTCCCAGATTTCTGAGTAGCCGTCGCCGGTGCCTTTGCCTTTCCTTTGCCCTTCTGCAACGGTGGATCGTCTTCTTCGTCGGACCATCCGACAACCATCCCACCGAATTGGCCCGGACGCGTCTTCGGATGATAGTTTGGATGCGAGTCATACTCCGCTACGGAGCGATTGTGTCAGGGTCAACACACTCTCCAGCTGAAGGGACAGTACATACGCTCTTCTTCGAAGGCCATAAGCGTGTCTTCATCAGCAACAAGTTCGATAGGTTTCTTTTTCTGGGGTGGCGCTTTCTGCAAGAGTGTCAGCAACAGAAGGACGCGGAAGACACCTTGTCAAGTTACCTGTTTGAAGCGTTTATAATTGGTCCTGCCTTCCCAATCAACTCTGGTGCTGGACATCCGTGCCGCATCTTGCGAGGTATCGCCTTTTCTGAACGGTTCGATCTCCTCCACAATCATGAAGTTGCCCACGATGTTGCCGTCCGTGAACTGCTCCAAGACCTTCCACTCCTCGCGCTGTTCTTTTGCGAGGTCTGGCTTCGCAATGCGTAGATCGTTGAATTCCTTGTCGTACGCGTCCTCTTTCTTCTTGCCGCGCTTCATCGACGCGACGGCCTTGAGGAACGCCTCGTCTTTATCAGGCTCGCCCTCCTTGCCTTTGATCACCTTCTCTTTCTTCGTTCCCTCGCCCTGACTCTTGCCGGCATCGGCCTTATTCCCAGAGGCCTTGGAAGTAGGCTTCGAGGAAGGCTTCTCTGTGCTAGACGCTATCTGCGACGGCTGGACCGCGTTGATGTTCTCTAGGGCACGACGCTTCGAGCTTCTGACAGCAGCACCTTCAGATCCACCATCCAGATCCTCCTCAGTCTCGTCCCGTGTCTTCCTCTTCAAACTCAAAGCGTGCATCCGGTCGCCTATCTGTGTTTGGGAGTCGTCCCCTGTGTCCTCTGGCACCGCCAATGTCACCTTCTTCGCGCCAGTTTGCGTTGCGGGCCCGCTTTGACTCTTCGCCGCACTAGCTTCATTGTCCGGCTCGTCGAACGCGGGCTGGCTCTTGTACATATTCCTGTACTCGTCCAACCCAATCTTCGCGATCTTATCTGGCTCGCTCTCCTCAAAAAGGCTCTGGTACTTCTTATACTCTGGCTCCTCCTCGATGACTGGAGCGCTGAACTGACTTGGCGCCACTGTGGCGCCAGGACCGAACCGTCGCTTGAGCCGTGAGGGACGGGAGGGCGTCGGGGGCTTATTCGGATACGTCAGCGTTGGGAACATAGGGACGAATTACTAATAATAAAACACGTACTGGCATTGCGATGTCAGGTTCCTTTGACGGCTCAGGTGCAGCGCTGTCTTCGTCATCAAGGATTGACGGATCGTCTATCCCTATGATGGGGGTCTTCGCTCGGTTGAATCGCCTAATCAGCTATAATGTGTTTGGTTCTGAACACGAGTGTACAGTATAAATGAACACGTTGGCCCACCTTTCGGGGTCTGACCGGTTCCTCACTCGGTGCGTCGACAGCCATAGGTTCGCCCGCAGCCTCAGGCACTGGGGGTGCTTTGGCTTCCTCCATGGCAGCCTGAGGTGTGCCGCTGCTCGAGCCTTCTGCCTGTGTCTGCGACTCATCGGCTGGCGGACGGGACACGAAGCGCCGTACCAATTTGCGTCGCGGCGCCGGGGCGGGCTCTGGCTCAGCCTCAGCTTCGGGTTCAGGTGGCGCACTTTCTGGTGGCACGCTTGGTTCGTCAGGGAGAGTATTGAGCACCACGTCCGGTAGTGATCCGCTTTGTCCTGTGACGCGTCATTGACTGTGAGGATCGGTACGAATAGAGGCCAACGTACTTGATGTGCCCTTGCCAACGGAACATTCCAGGTATGAGGTTTTGACATGCACCACAGCTTGTGTTAGTTTCTCGGCAGCGAGAAAACGGAGCTCATAGCTAGAGCAAGGTGGCTTCAATGCGTGACCGACAAATTATGCGGGACACATACCTCGCAGCCTCCTCCACGAATCCTTTCCACTCGTCCTCTCCCACCGCGGCCGTCATGGCAGTTTCGTCCGCGACAGGTACGGGCTGTGTCCCCTTCGCCTCGGCTTTCGCTATGACACCGTGGAACACTTTCCGCCCTTTCTGCACAGGACAGCACTCGTACGTTCCCCCGCCCCTTCTTACGAGCTCTCGCACTTCTTCCTTAGCTTCCCTCCCGCTCTCGCCGACAAACACGAATCGATATTCGCTGAGCATATCCTTTCGCTCTTTATTGGGCTCCCAGGGGTGATGGTTCTTCAGGCTGGACGGCAGCGAAGGCGAGAAGCTAGGACGAAATTTTGATATAGGCGGGAGTATGAATTCTTCTTCAAGCGGAGATGGGCCATCTGTGGATGATCCTGAGGCTATAAGTGACTCGAGCCATTCAGGCTTGACGAGGTGCGCCTGGCTGAGCAAAGACGTAGCAATGGAGGGATTCAGAGTGTAGGTAGGTGTCAGGTGGTACGTGACCGCTGTATGTGGCTTCCAAACTAGCGCAATGCCTACATGACATGCGCCACGCTCAGTATCAATAGCATAGTGTTATCGGGGTGCTTTACCAAGCTTTGCGCAGTCTTGTGCGCCGACTCGTCTCTCCGGCCCGTGCGGGGAGTAACACACAACGCTCTCCCACTTGACGCTGACAAAACATGAGATCATACATGCACCGGAGTGTAAAGTGGGACTCACGTTACTAGCATTTCATGAAGCACTTTGACCATGTCACCGTCTTCAAGATCTACAGCAGCCCCGCGGTCTAGGTTGAGTTCATCAGGACCGCGCTGATACTTGCGACTCGCGGTGCCAACATTCTGGATCTTGAGAGTCGGTCTCCGTTCAGGATTTTCCTGCGTTCACAAGGATAAAAACACGCTTAGCGGCACGCGAAGTCGTGTTCATTGAACGACGTACCGCGTCCTCTTCCGTGTACTCTCCGACCTGGAACACTAGATGATCACGCGAGACTTTCTTGTGGTTGATCGTCAATGGTTTGTCCTTCCTGCCGAGCATGTAATTACATCCTGGCTTTAGAAGCTTGACCTCTGTGGCGAATTATTGTCAGACCCTCTGGATACATGAGGACATCTATTGAAAGTCGCTCACTTGTGAAGTCGACTTCACCGGCCGTCTCCCCATCAAATGGTCCCGATAGCGTCCACATTATGGGGATGCAGCTTCAGCATAAGATCAGGTCTGAGATAGTCAATGTGATAGTAGTCGACGGAGAGCAGAGGAGAGACGAACACCGCGGGTGGCTAAGCCGATCTACGCACGTGGTAAATTAGCGCCAGCATCATCGCCGGCTTCGCGGCATCTTTTGAAATTTCCTGCTGGTCGACGACCTCCACGGCGACGGCAAGCACAATCGACCATTCTCCGCGAATTTTGGATCCACGATATAATTTATCATTGTTGCGGCACATTTATAAGATAAGGTACATGTCCCAAATACAAAGCGATCAAGAAACCGGGTCAAGGTCCAGTCAAGGCGACTACACCGTCGCAGAACGTCGATACAAGCGGTCATGGCACGCTCTCGGAACGCGCAGATTGTACGAATGCCGCGTCAAATGGAGGCAATGACTCATATGCACGCAACATCCAACTTGCTGAATCATTGTTTCGAGGTGATATGCTGCACTTGAAGCTCTCGGGAAGGCTGCATGACGTAGGTAAGACGGCACACATCGAGTGTTCTTTGGGTATAGACTAACCTCACAAGGTATCCCGTGAAAACGGCATCACCGAGCGATTCAATCCCACCCTCTTCCCGAGGTACCGGCCGGATATTGTATCGCGCAAGCAGATTCGCCACGAACAGAAAGATCATGTTCTCTGCCATGTGCATTCCCGGACACATACTAGGTCAGTGAGTGAGTATGCAGGCTGAAGACGACAGAAGTACATCTGACATACCGTCTTCCGTATCCAAATATATAGCTGCTGGGAGAGGGGACTTCCGGATTCTCCAAAAATCGCTCGGGTCTAAATATCGCTGGGTCGCTGACATCTTGCGATATAGACCTAGAATAGAAAGTACGCAAAAATCATGTCTGCGCGGAAGATGAACGTGCAACGTATATACAAACCAGATGTTGGGGAGCACTATCGTATTGCCAGGAATGCGGAACCCTGCGCCAGTCGTCTGCTCAATCGATGTTCAACGCTGTGAATGACTGACTACCTTTGTACTCGTCTTCGACGCCGGTGCGGCGTGCAATACCTAGGGCGTATCAGGTGATCATCTGCTGCTCTTCGATGCCAAACTCGCGTAATGCTGTCACACACCTAGCGGAACAGGGACATGCCACCGCATGACCTCCTGGATCAGCGCTCGTACATAGGGCAAGTTCGTGCGATCTGCGAGGGTTACTAGCCGTTCGGGTCCCACGACGGCGTCAAGTTCTGCCTGCGCCTTTTGCTGAGCATCGACGTTGAGAGTCATAACGAGGAAGAAGGTGGATATCACCACGACGGTCTTCAAGTTGATTATGGTAAGTTGCCAACTGCGCCCTTCGTATACGAGATATGACAGGCTATGCTCACTGTTTCAACTCCTGCGGCATACATGGTTTCCGCGGCCCACTTAATGCCATCCTCTAGGTCCCAGTTCGACTCCTCAATGCGTTTCCGATGGGACAATAGGTCTGCAACAAATGATTCAGGCGCAATACCCGCGGCCTGTATCCCAGGTTCAACGCTGTTCGAGTCGAAGAGGTCACCCACTAAGCCGTGCCTACCATCTGTTGTTTTACGACGTCAAATGGCCAGTTAACAAACCTCTCCAGTTCTTCTCGTCCTTCCCGTCCTTCCTGGACCCATTTAGCAAATGGTAGCAAAGGCGCAAGGTGGCGCACTGATTCAAACGCAATAAGACCTCAGCTGCTGTGTCACAAATGCAAGGATAACTAAAGGTGGACACATACGCGCAGGAATAAGGTCCACGAGATACGCGCCTGGCCTTGCGTTTTGACTCGCTCTTTTCATAACAGCCTCCGCATCCAAGATATACTGCGGGCGGTTCAGTATTCGCGAGTCCCTTCAATATCAAGCAAAACACACCTCGGATTTGTTGTCGTTGATCGGGATACCATAAGTGATTGCAATGATTGTGCGCCCTACGGCACTATAGCATCGTCACACTCCCCTTTCTACACACCACGTTCATATAAACACTCACTACCACAGATTGTCCATGAATTCCTCTGGTTTGCGCAATAAGCCAGCAAGATAGACGATCACGACCCGTTCTTGAATAGTCGCGTATTTCGATGCCGCGCTGGGGCTCATGGCTTGCACAGTGATTTTCCTTAGCTCACGAAACGCCAGGGTATAATCATAAAAAGCTATGCTCTGAGACTGTGAGGATTGCATTCAGCCCAGCACCACTGCCTGGGCGTACCTTGTCCGTTCCGATGATTTTGCCCGCCATCGTGAATCGCGGCCGATGCGAGTAGTTATTGCCACGTTTCTCTAGGAGGTCGCTGATAGCTTGCGAGCTATTGAGAACAAGAAGCGAATACCCGAGGGCCTCGAGATGGACTATATCTCCTGTCATGCCATTCAGTGCTCGCACCACCTCCCTTCTTTCTGAGATACGGACCGTATTGTCGCTGCCATCCTGCAAATACCTGCATATCCAATGTTTGGGGCAAGTCCAGTAAGTTTCCAATGATCCATCGTCTCTTTGGACCGGAAGGAAGCGGTCGCCATTTTGTAGTGTAACGGGCGCGCAATGTGAGAACGGCTGTAAGCGCTAAGAAAGCAGATGAACAATAGAAGAGTCACTAGTGGGGCATAAGTACAGAGGTTCCAAGATGCATTCCACCTGCCTGTACTCAACGTCGCTTCACAAGGTAGGGACGGTCACGCACTGAAATGGTGGTATGAGCATCAAACTCAGTTTGAGCTTCCAGGACAGGCCTGTGAATAGTGATTGCAATGCTCTCCATAGTATGAGGCCGTGAGACAGCATACCGTAACAGATGAGCATGAAGCCATCGCGCCCCACAAGAACGAGACCACCACGTACCCCAAACGAATGGGACGACTACGTAGCCCAATCGAATCGATGCCTCTTCCAACATGGGGCGATTGAGTACAGTATCATTAGCATCGGCTGAAAAAATAAGGTGAAGGCGGTCATATCAGCGAAGTGGGACGTGCAATAGTGATACGACTTAGCGATCAAACAGTCTGACCACGCTGCAGTGTGCATTGATCTGGTGTGTAAGCCCGAGAAACTCGCTCTCTATACGAGACTCGCTGTCCCTCATCTGAAGTTTCACGTCTCGAGTGGCAACTAGACATTCTCCGCCTGAGAATATAGGTGAAGTCATGTGTTACTTGACGGCTTCAAGGACCCATTGCATGCGCATGAGCATCGCGCAATAAATAGGATGCGAGAGTCTCCCTCCGTGATGTTCAAGCTGTCAAACTTTGACCCTGAGCTTAGTAAGTATATAGTCAGGTCTAGGTTCCAGGTATTACAGAGATATAGGAGCTTAGGCTCTGCGGTGTCGTTCAGCGAGACGAACACAAGATGTGACT
Source organism: Ceriporiopsis andreanae CBS 279.92 (assembly GCA_001969225.1). Taxonomy (NCBI): domain Eukaryota; kingdom Fungi; phylum Basidiomycota; class Agaricomycetes; order Polyporales; family Meruliaceae; genus Ceriporiopsis; species Ceriporiopsis andreanae. The sequence continues at coordinate 28,416 of ALYI01003543.1, forward strand.
CGTGAGTCCCTGAGCGTTCTTCAAACTCTAGACTATAGGAGCCCCGTGCTCGATCGTGGAGGGACAGAGGTCTGAGTATCGAGCTGAAAGTCTTTCCTGAAGGCAGAAGATCAGCGTACGTTCTCATAGAACACAACATATCGCTGCTTACACGCTGCAGGCTGAAGCGGGCGATCGCCCTCTTGAACTCGATACGCTAGCGCTAGATGGACCTTTCGCTCGACAGATAGTGTACATCTGAGTCACAGAGAGCTAGCAGGCATGATTCTCAACATGAAAGTGAGGAACTGTGTGCAGTCGGGACGATCCCCGCAAACCATGATCGACGTGCTTGAAGAACACTGTTCGGAACAGAATAGACGCCTGAATGACACGCCGCTTTAGGGAATCATGAGCCATTGACGCCCATTCTTAGCCATTGCTTGCTTTATATCTTGACCTTCACGCGCACGCCCTACGGCTTGAAATGCCCCCGTCTATTATGGCGTGTCATGACCAACCCACAGAATTGGGTTGTGCTCTTGGAATAACAACTTCAACGTGACGGCCTCAGTAACCGCAGCCAAAAAGTAGCCTTCCGGATCAAGCACTCAGCATGTGTCCTTGAGATAGCTCTTTGCAGGTCGCGACCGCTCTCAGAGGCTCTCAGTCGACATTGTGCCAATGGCATGTCCAGGCGAACTCGCACCACACGTCGGACGTCGATAGATGAGCGCATCATCTGCTTATATTCATAGTCCGAGAATAACGTAACCTTCCAATAGTTCCCACAAAGACCATCCCGGCTTCCACGTTTGCCAGCGGCAGCTAGACTGCCAGAGAACCTAGAGCCGGGCTGGCACGCGTTTCCGAGTTTCCGACCGTCGCCTCATCAAACATCGAAAGATTGCACTGCACGCGATGCCGTGCGTGGATTCGTGCGCACATGCCATAGTTCTCTGCCATCCGTACTGGACACGGGCTAGGTCTAGAACCGCTAACATCTCTTTCCAGTTGCAAGCCTTGGGTCAAGATTCCTTATCACATTGCCGGCGACGTTGATTCTGTCCAAGATGGCCAGGATGGGTGTGCAGTGCATGATGGCCCCTCGGGTCGATGCAGACTCCGATGACCGACCGAGAGATAGGTGTTAGGCGTGGCGGCAAGGATGGTCGGTGATTCACTTTCCGTTTTCCGAAAGAATGCTGACAAACAAATGCACTAGAGCAACGTTGCGACTGAACAAGCCACTATCGAACTGAGAAGTAAACATGACCTGCCTTGGCGGACACTCCTTGGTATGCTATGTATCGCATCGCATGCGTCAGGTGCGTACCTAGGCATCCGTAGCGTCCTCAGCCGTCCTCGCTTGTTGCAAGGGTCCTGATGGCTTTTCAATTCAACCAGCAGTCTGAGCGTCTGTCCGATACGATACTTACGTGAACGAAGCCGCTGCGCCGTTGAATGACTTACCATGACAATACCAATGCTTAACTCCGGACGCCTCTCAAGCTCCACGGATGCAACTTCGCGCGTGGCGCACTAGCACGCCAATCACTATCTTCACAGGCCAGTCACCCGGAAGTGATAGTTAGTTCGCAGACTCGTCCATGCCTGGCCTGCTCTGATAGTACTCAGTGACTGCCCATGACCAATACCCCCTAGTTGCCGACCAGCGTCCATCCACGCTCCCATCACGGTAACCATGTCCTGCGGAAGACGCGCTTCGACAAGGGTCCTCAGCCATATCGCAGACTTCTGAACGTGGTCGGCGAGCCTGTGCTTGATCCACCGGACAGAATAGACCGTAGAAGGAAGGTGCGTCCCAAGACCATCCTGGAACAGTTCAGTACAGAGAACGTGCTTGGCGAGGTACCCGTCCTCCGCTAGCACATCGACTGGCAAACACAATCCTGTGGCGTCCATTCTTGCTGTGAGCGCGCTACAAAATGGCCTGCAATGTACGGCGCGAAAGACCGGGACTCACCTGGAAGGAGGAAGCTTTGGCCCCGATGAGCACGCTACCCTTCTGCGCTTCGCCCGCGGAGGTTTCTGGCACCGATGTTGCCTGTATAGCGCGACTAGGCTAGCAAGTTGGTGAAGAACGAAGATAGCCACCTCACCGGCACCCCTCGTCGACCAGTCCTCATCGGTCACCTCTCAAGTGTGGAGTCACTTCTTCTTCCGTATGTCCACCGATGATAGATGAGGTTGACCTGTCATCGCGAATCGCTGTCACCAGCTTTCTGGGCTTGAGTTGAACAAGGAACTTGTGAGTAGTGGTGAAAGCGACGAAGCTGAGCTAAAACTGGAGACTAACGCGGCCTCGTGTTGAACATGCCCATCGCAGCGGTAGTTCTGCCCGAGCAGTTCCGAAAAAGAACACAAGCTAACGACTACGCGAGGCAGGAGGTATTACAGTAAAATCTTGGGAAAATCCCACACAGCGCGGCGGAGGATCTGAATCTACCGGCGTCTTTGAAATGTGATCATGCGGCGAGCGCCGGAAGAATAATCCGCAATTTCGTGTGTTCGGGCTCCTCTTCGCCTTTCATGTCCTCCATTGCGCCGTCCGCACGTTTTTGCCTAATGCACGCTGATGAGTGTTCTTTACAGACTGATGAGAAGCCTCACCTAGCCTCACTTAGCATATGACTGCCACACAGCTCTATCCCCGGATAAAGGTCGATTAACTTCGTCGGTCAGGCCTGTTCCACAAGACGCGTCTCGGCGGCCAGCAGCAGCCTGCCCGTCCTTGTTCACCAGCAACGTTCCGCGGCGACTTCAAAATGATTTTCGTCATATTCAGCATAATGACTCAAGCGTTCATTATTCTGCAACCGAGTGCTTCTTCTCATCGTGGAGAGTTACCGTCTGACGGGCATAATCAAAATACGCAATTTCGTTAAGCATCCGTTCTAGGCCAAAACAGCCCGAAGTCTCGGATGCAAGCAAGCGGAGGAGGAGGTAATTTTGTTTTGGACCGCACGCAATGGATTTGCGCATATGATGCCGCGACATCCGGCCCATCAAGATTGTCAACGTGTCTCGAGAACACGTTTAGTCGGTTATCATGTCTTCCCCCCCACCAATGAAACTAGACTCGAGCTCGGTGCACGAAGATCAGTTCTAGCCAGCCGTCGGGTACGTCTACGAAGATCTTCTAATGTTCATAGCGCGCTGAAGGATGTTCAGACTACATATTGCTACCACACAGAGCTGCACAGTACGCCAGGCATGCCACAACCATCGCGTCCGGAACGGTTTACGAGGCTTGTAGACTGATCACACACGCGTTTCTGATTTCGTATCTCTGTCGTCTATCTCACTAGTTGTACTAATCTGTCTGATGCGATGAAGCATTGCGCACTAACCGGAAAAACAGAGGATGGAATTGTGTCATGGCATCATTGGCATGAAGGCACCCAGGGTCCGGGACGCTTGAGAAAAATGTAAGTCCCTTTCCACTATAAGTGCGCCCAGAGCCGTTACGGGACTCACGAGTCTCCCCTCCCCCACTCGTCCAGTGAAGTCATGTTGCTGGCGCTCCCATACTATGTGGCCGCTGAGGCGGTCAAGCACAGCTACACGCTCTATCTGTTCACGAAATCGGATATCAAGACCACGCTCATCCCGATAGTATGTACCTGTCAATCTTTAATTTAACCCGTCGCTCATCGTCGTGCACAGTCCCTCTTCGCCAGTGCTGCAGCCCCGGATTTCGTCGGAGCCAACATGCCGAAGGCCATCTTCTGGCTGTGGCTACACCTTCTCCAGTTCGACGTATCGAACCAGAGTCTTAGCCCCGAAGAGGACGAACAAAACAAGCGTTGGCGACCCCTGCCCGCAAAACGAGTTTCGCTCCGCCAAGCCCGGATTCTGCGCTGGCTGCTCGTGCCCATCTGTCTTGCAGTTTCCTCCCTCTATAGTCTCCAGATTCTCGGCGCGAGCGCATCGCTCATCGCCTTCACATTCATTTACAACGAATTCTCGGGCCACTCACATTGGTTTGTGAGAAACCTCGTGAACGCTTGCGGCGCAGCCTCCTTTGAAGTGGGGACGACCCTCCTAGCATGTGAGTGCTGGTTGCCTCATCCTGATGACGTTCTCGCTGACCGGTATGTTCCAGCGCAAAAACCAGATGCTCTGGATTCAGTCGCAATCCTCTCCATCATCCTCAGCGCAGGCATAAACGCGACGACAATCCAGGCGCAGGACTTCAAAGATGTGCATGGAGATCGTGCCATCGGCCGTCGTACCTTGCCGATCATCTTGCCAGGCATCGCCCGCTACACAATTCTTGCGGGCCTGAGTCTATGGTCGATCGGCCTAGCTTGGATCTGGAGGTTGGACTGGGCTACCGCCTTCGTCTTCCTCTCCCTCACGGGACTCGTCGTGAGCCGCTTCCAGCTGTTGACGAGCGTGAGCGAGGATCAAGTATCTTATTATTGGTACAATGTACGTCATATCGCGACCTGTATGACTCCGGTCTCTGACGGGTTTTGTCCTACAGGTGTGGCTATCGTTCGCGCACGCCCTCCCCTGGTATTACCGACGGTGGCGCACCTAATTTCACTTGAACATAGAAATAATGTCTTCATGACTCGTCACGAATTCTCTCGTCGTTGTAATTTGTCTATGCAGGCTCCATTGCTGTACATGTATCATCGCGTTATCTACTCTGCAATCACACGGACATCTCAGGATATCTTGGCAGTCCCGTCGGTCCGGGTTTGATGCCTGCACGCGTTCACAGCGGCAAAATGTGGCGAATCAGGCACACGGACCCTTTTAGATGACCCCCTTGATGATGTCTGCGCCTGGAACAACACGCTGCATGAGCATGACATTTTACGTCTGGGGTGAATGTCGTACCTTGCTCTCCGATGGCATAAGCGAGAGCTGCGGGCGCGGGATCAGCACGGGAGCGCGTGGTGTTCCCGCGGCAAGACACTCACAGACAGTGTGGCTCCCCACGTGTAACGGGATTATGGAGAGATCGACCACCCGGATGTTTGTTGTGTGATATACCTGTATGCGGCAGACGTCAGTCTCATCCGAGTCAGCAGTCGCGCGGATTACCTTGAGTCTCGGGTCGACGACACCGCCATCGGCCAAGGGCAGCATGGAGCATGACCCCGCGGTATCTGAGACGAACTCAGTGGATTGTTCTTCACTGATCTGTGAGACTTACGAAACGTGGTCGAAATCGTGTCCTTCAACCAGTCTGCAATGTGTTCAGCTTCCATTCATTCAGAACTTCTTTGATGCCTGCTCACTGCCAATCTGATCGTCAGTCCCGACGCCCGGACCTGGGTACACGTCTTCATCTGACAAAACATGAACGTAAAATTAAGCATAAGGCGCAAATTGATCACTTCTATGCATCGTGTCTGACCTGACAGAAAATCTCGAAGCGGCGCGGTCTTTCCAAGCTTCCTGAGGAATTTGACGAGCTCCACGAGTGTGGCCAAATCTTCGCGGGATGTCAACTCAAAAACACATTGTGCTAGTATTGCCCGCTTACCATAAGGTTGTTCGAACAGACGAGGATCGATCGCGGCGGGCGCGAACGGGTCTGCAGAAACAACGTGCTGCGTACATCAGATGCGTACGGCCCTCCAAGGAACTTTCGGCGAGAACGTACAATCGATCCCCGCGAGAAAGGACTGTTTGATGCGAGGCATAAGGAGACATGCTTCTTGTTCACGTCGAATTGTGCTGATGACGAGTCTCAGAGTGAATGAATGTATGATATATCGTCTGATATACTCACCAGGTGCGGCGATAGGGCCGGGGGCGAGTGCGAGCTCCAGGTTCGGGACCTTCTCTTGCAGCATTCTCAGCTGTAGCTCGTATTGTTTGCGGAGACCCTGTGGGTACGCGTTATCCTTAATTCCCTGCTGTATGGTATCCGATATGGTTCTGTTCATGGCATCGGCATTCTCGCAAACTGTATCCAACGGCACAAATATCAGATTCGTCGTGTGCAAATTATAGATGCCTTTGCCCGACGAACTGTTGTCTTAGAGTTAGCGCCTGCTTCCAGGAGTTATGGAACCTTGTAGTACTCACAACAATGCAAGGTGTTTCGCGGCTTCGTCTGGGTACATGAGTGGATCCAGAGTGTGAATCTCTTCTCCATCTATCTTGTTGTCTCTCAGTTCTAGCTTACTGTCAGTCATGATCGCAAGAAGTGACGGCAAAAGCACTAACCATACATGACACCCGTGTATAGATGTTCCTGGATGTTGGCGCCTACACCCGGAAGATCTACCTTCGTTTCGATTCCGACCTTCTCCAACACAACGCGGTCACCGATGCCAGAGTGCTCCAGAATCTGCGCGATGCTTAACAAGAGAGACTGAAGAGAAGACGGAGATGCTCACCTGAGGAGACATGATAGCACTGATGTCCTTGTGAGCCAGATACCCACGAGTGACGGGGGAACGACGTACCCCGCGCATAAGAGCACCTCTTTCGCAGTGTATACCTCATACAACTGTTTCTGGTGATAGAACGCAACACCAGAGGAAGTAACAGTGCCGTCGCTGTTGGTGCGTGTTTGAATCTTCCATACGTGGGCCGACACCAAAACCGCGAGGTTCTTGCGAGTTGCCACAGGGGTGTAGTACATCTGAGGTGCATAAGATGAGGGTACACTCAGTGATTACGCAATACGCTACTTACGTTTGCCGAGTACGTGCGCTGATAGGTGGTGGGGTCAGTAGTGTTCACGGTCGGAGAAACACCATCGGTCTGTTTCCACATGAGCCTCCTTGTTCAACTTGTAAACTCCAGATCTGGATCTTACATAACCGGAACCCTGGTGTTGCACGTCAAAATATGTATACATAACCACACAAGAAAGTGTCTTACCGAATCTTTGACAGGATTGATGCCATGCTTCGCCATCGTCTTCGACATGTCAGTCGGCAAAGCGGAAAACACGTATAGCGCGGACGGACCTGCAACACCATCCTTTCTAAACCATTTAACACCCGAGGAAATCTTGTCCCGATCGGCCCTTAATGGAGAGGATAGTTCAATAAACACGCCTACGAGTATCGTTCTGGCGCTTACCCGACTGTCCGCGATATTTGGGATCATATGTCAGGAGGTCTGTGTCGTGGTCGGGAGGGTGAAAGCTGTTCATAATGTCAAACACCTGTCACAAGAGCCGCTTTGCAGAGTTGTAGTAGCCTACCTCTCTGCTTTCTGGGAATACTTGTTAAATGATTCCCAGTTCCACCCAGGATTTCCCAATTGTTCGAACGCTGCCATTCGGGGTCAGATATAGATTCATCGTATTCGACGGGTTCGTACCATCCAGAAATTCGCGAGCTGGTTTATTCCACAGCAAGAAGTTAATTGCAGAACTCCCGCCAAGGCATTTGCCCCTAGTGGGCGCATCAGAGAGACAGCGAAGAAAGGTGTTGTACCATGACAGACCTTGGCCACGTATATACTCGATCATTTGAGTATGTTTGCTTAACCTGCGCATATGTCAGAATTATTATCGCAGCATGCGTACGTCATCGACTAACGGTTTCGAACGCCCAGTCGTAGTCCGGGTTGTTCAGATACTTCGTGCGCTGCCAAGGGACAACTGCAGACGCCGTCAGGCTGTGTACGTGGAGATTTGACAGACAAACTCACGCAACACAGGATCATCGAGACGAGCTTCGCCGGCTTCGAGGACCAAGACTGATACCGTAGGATCTTCTGTGAGGCGGTTGGCCAGCACAAGCCCAGCCGTCTAATGTCAGAGGGAATATCATAAGCAACGACCCCGGTGAAGCCGCGTGGGAACGTACGCCACCGCCTACGACGCCAGTCAAGGTCATGTCTCTCGAAATATGTAGAGGGCCGAACACTCACCTATGATGATGTAGTCGAAGGTTTTACCGGCAACATCGGTAATTGCAGTGGTCATCTTGGACAAGTCGTAGAAGAAGAAGAGAGGATGATCAGCAGATGTTCTGGCGGTGGCGGGTCTCCTCTAAACTCATCCAAGCTCTTATACGAAACCAGCGCTCGCCATTACCGACAATGTCCGCGCCCGTTCTCGAGATACCCACCAGGGCTCATGCGGGCGGCTGTAGGCACTGTAGGAAGTGTCAGGGCGGCCTGCTAGCATTGAAACTGATCACTGATCGGCGGCTTGGGTGGGGCGCCAAGATTGAGCTTGGTCAATGTACTGTCAGCGTAACAGGAAAAGTCGCATGTGCTTTTACAGCGCCGTGGGCTGGGTCTATGCGCACGACTCACCTCGTAAATCTCGACGCGTTTCGGGAGGACCGCCCTATGCACGAGGGTCATGGATCACTGTAAGGCGGCACGCGGAGAACGTGGCGGTGGATGGCCGCTCGACTGTGGCGCTAGCGTGGGTGTACGCCTGGTCGACCGCCCGATGATATAGCTTACTTAGAAATATCACATGCGGTACAGGGTCTATGAGCGGGGCTCTGAACATAATATGGATGAGCAGAGCGAAATTAGGCGTGAAGGAACATACCTCCTACTCTGGAGCCCGATAAATCGTCTCCCCGGCGACGGCTCGGGCAAGAGATGAGTGGAACATGCCACAATGAAACGGAACAGGGAAACTGAGTTCCTATCATGGCCAAGCTCTCCCCGTCATCAAATCTTCAACCCGCGCGCTGTTAACATATGTTCTTGCGTTGTTGTCGACAATGTGGCGGATGGCAAGATGGAAAAGAGCGAGCGCCCGTGGTTGACTCCAGCGCTTTCGAAGGCTGGTCGCGTGTTGGCCACATCCTCGCATCCCATCGCTACCTCCAACCACCTTCGACGCAGTATTCATACCAAAGCCCGGAAGGCTCGCAAACACTGACCATCGCGTTATAGAGCTTGCCGAGAATGTCACATCTCTATCGTTCCGCCCTCGAAGCGCGAATCGCGAAGCTTCCCCAATTGCCTCCGCAGGAGCCTCTCGAGGACGGCGATGAGGCCGAAGAGGCTGGAGATTCAATCGGATCCTTGCCCATCATGAGACCACCAATGTCAGTATCTGCACGCTTTGCCTTCGCACTCTTTTCGAGAACGTCAGATGTGATCACATCAGGCCAGGGTGCTGACCTTGCTCTCAAGGACAGCGCGCTCAGGCCGCCGGAAACGCGACCCAAACCCAGAACTCTCACCTATCTCTGCTGCAGGCTACTTCGACCAAGCTACCCAAGTCGCCGTTCCTGGTTCTGGCCTTGACTTTCGCGTGTACTACACTCCGCCGAAGTTCGCGGATGGCACGGTGATGGTGTGCCATCATGGCGCAGGATGGTCAGGCCTGACCTTTGCTGCGTTTGCAAAGGAGGTCGTTCAGCTGAGTGGTGGCGAATGTGGGGTGCTGGCGTTGGATTGCAGAGGGCATGGTGAGCTAGGAAGTGGACTTCGTGGTACTAAATATAATCCTGTATATCGCCAGGCAAGACAACTATCATCGAAGGTTCCAATGCAAACGAGGCAGACTTCTCCATCGAAACATTGACTTCCGACTTGTCAAATCTCATCTCTACCCTATACCCGGATGTTACGGCTGCCCCGAGTCTCCTCGTACGCCTCGCACTTCGCCATTGCGAGCGGCACTGATCAGCCTTGAACGGTAGCTACTAGGACACAGTTTAGGAGGTTCTGTGATCGTACGAGCATGTCCTCTGCTCCAACAGCGGAAGTACCGGATTGCAGGGGTCGCCGTCTTGGATGTAGTAGAAGGTCAGATCACAGGTTACTTGTACCTCCGCTGTTACTAACCTCCTGGCCAGAGTTTACTCTCGAGGCACTCCCAATGATGCACAGCCTGCTCGAGACTAGACCGATAGGCTTTGACAGCCCTGAAGAAGCCGTAGAGTGGCAGTAAGCCCCTTCAGTCAGCAGGTGATCTGCTCCTCACAAGATATCCACCAGCTTGAAGACAAACGCTATTCGCAATGTCGAGTCTGCAAGAATATCGGTTCCGTCCATCATCGTCAAGAATCCAACACCGGCACCGAATATGCCGGAGTACGTTTGGCGCGTCTCGTTGGCCTCAACAGCACAGTACTGGACTAGTACGTTTCAGTCATCTCAGTAGATGCCCGCGCCACTCATTGTGTACCCAGGTTGGTTCACGGGACTATCCAGCAAGTTCTTGAGCGCCAGAACGGCCCGCCTACTCGTCCTTGCAGGCGCGGAAAGACTAGATAAGGAGCTCATGATTGGCCAGATGCAAGGGAAGTTCCAGTTAGTCGTGTTGGCGGGTGTGGGACATCTCCTTCATGAGGTAGCTATCCTCTGTGGAAATATGGCCGACACTGTCGCTGATTTCGAGTTAGGACGACCCTTCGCAATTGGCAGAAACCCTAGTGGAATTCTGGCGACGAAACGAGCGCGTCGTTGCAGGCGTCAAGAAGGTTGGAGAGTTGTGAGAAGCATATAAATGAAACCAAGCGCTGTAGGATATAGAGAATGCGAGGATGTGCGGAAGAGACTGCAGATGTACCAATAGAAACAAGCAACTCAGCCCGACGTGGACTTGCTGTCTACCCGCTTGTCGTCCTCTTCCTTACCGCTGCGCACGGGCAAGCCAGCAAATTTTGACCTCAGTGCTTCATACCTCCTCCGCTGCGCAACCGATACACTAGGCTGCACCTTGTCCAGCGCGCCAGCAAAGTCGTCAAGGCCAACTAGTATGCGCTGCTGTTCCCCTGGCGCCTGAGCTTCTCCCTCGATAACATCTAGCGCACCCAATGCTCGCTTGAGCGCTGCGACGCCGGCTTCTCTGACGAGCGCCGCGAGATCTGCGCCACTGAAACCGTCGCAACGCTCCCTCACAAGGGTTTCTACGCCTGTTCGCGCGCAAGCTGCAGCGTCTTCGTCACCAGGCGCACTCATCGGCACCTTACGCGTCATCGTGCGCACGATCTCCGCGCGCTCGTTCGCGGAGGGGAGGTCAACGTAGAGCAGCTTGTCGAGGCGGCCAGGGCGGCACATCGCCGGGTCGAGCATGTCCGGACGGTTTGTCGCCGCAATCACGTACACGCTCTTGCGCGCGTCAAGGCCGTCGAGCTCTGTGAGAAATGTGTTGACGACCCTCGCCGACGACTCGGACTGAGGCAACCGATAAGCGACGCGCCAGCGCATACAAAATTAAAAATGAGACGCACCATGCTCTCGTCTCGGCGAGGCACCAGGGCGTCCAGCTCGTCGAAGAAGATGACGCACGGCGATGAGGCGCGTGCCCGCGAGAAGCCCTGCCGAACCGCGCGCTCGCTTTCGCCAACGTACTGTGCGACGAACGGAGGTGAGCGACGGTAGCGACGCGATAAAATGAAATCACCTTGTTTAGCAGCTCCGGCCCCTTGACACTAATGAAATTCGCTCTCGACTCGTTCGCTACGGCCTTCGCGAGAAGCGTTTTGCCACACCCCGGTGGGCCCCACATCAGTACGCCGCACGCCGCTTCGATACCCACCGCGCTGAACAGCTCCGGTCGGCGGATGGGTTGCACGATGGCCATATGTAATTCCTCTCTGGTAGCATGGAGTGCGCCAATGTCCGCCCAAGACACGTCAGGCACCGTCGCAAAGCCCTCTCGCTTGGACGATGGCTGGACTTCTTTGAGGGCAAGCTTGAAATCTTCGAATGTTATGCACAAGGGAGCCAGCTGCGCCTCAGTAAGCGGGTCTGGGTGTGATCTCAGGAAGTGGACTATTGAGCTGGCAGGGATCTTGTCTGAGAGCTGGAAGGTAGAGAATGGGGTTGGTTTCGCATTGGAGGCTAGTGGCACTGCTTCTGGTACGGCTTCAGCCGTCGTGGCCGCTGCGTCGCCATCGATGTCCATGCTCTCCCCTATGGGACTTGGAAGCACCAAAGTGCCATCCGACAGCGCCTGGAATATCCGCTTGACCGCAATTATGCCCGCAGCGCCCGTCAACGCAGAGAGATCTGCACCCACGTATCCCGGTGTGGCCTTCGCGAGGGCATGATAGTTGAAGTCACCCTCTAACCGTAATTTAGAACAGAGCACCCGAAGAATTCTGATTAGGCAGCCTAGTCAGCAAGCCGTTGAGGTCCAAAAGGGAAGTTACATACTGCGCACGGGCCTCGTCGTCTGGAACTCCCATGCTAATTTCGTGGTCGAATCGTCCAGCTCGTCGTAATGCCGCATCCAGAGAGTCAGGCCGGTTTGTCGCGCCGATAACGATGACCGGCTTGTTGTCCGTTTTATCCCAGGTCAAGTCTAAGCGTAAACGAGGAGAAGTCAAAATATTGCTCGTTGTTCGAGTCGCTCGTACCTACCATCCATACACGTGAGAAACTGAGCAACAATGCGACGCTCCATTTCGCGTTGTGCACTCTCTCGCTTCGGTGTTATGGCATCTATCTCGTCGATAAATAATAGACAGGGCGCTATACGCTGAAATAATATGTCAGTACCACTCTCGAAGCCAAGTAGTATACTGTGGCGCACCTTCGCTTCGTCGAACGTATCTCGTAACGTCTTCTCTGACTCTCCAGACATCCCAGATACCACGGAAGGGGCAGAGACACTGATGAATGGAACAGCAAGTTCCTGGGCTTGGATCAATAGGATTCACGTTGGGTTCACTGGCCACTCACCCCACCAATAGCATGAGCCAGTAGAGTCTTCCCACAGCCAGGTGGCCCGTGCAACAACACACCTCTAGGTGGTTGTACTCCCGTGTGCAGGTAAACCTCCGGATGGCATAGAGGCATAGCGACCAGTTCGAGCATTTTCTCCACGCATCCCTCTACTCCACCCAGATCGGAGAGGCGAGTTGTCGGAGGGGTGTAGTCCTTCGCGATACTGCCAGATTGCCCAGACGTCTTTGCCCTTTTGTTGCTCTCCTCGCCAGACGCACGCGTTGAACGCGTTTTTCGTTTGCCGTTGACTGTTGTAGAGCGATTCTCGCTTGGCTGTACGTCCATGTCTGCGGACTGAGCTGGCGGAGTTTCGACGACCGTTCGCTCGACTGCTGGCGTCGCACTGGATATTGCACCTTCAATGGGGGGCGTCGGAATGGGTGTTGAGCTTGACGATGCCGGGGCAGAAGCTGCATTGAGATTGAGCTTGGTAGCCCGACGATGGGTGGACCAGAGTCCTTGCATTGACCGATTCAACGCATTCGGGCCCTACCTAGTCATACGTAAATGTATATCTGCGCATAAACGAGTGTTCAGCTGTGGTGCGTACAGAAATCTCCATGAGCACGCTGCAGACGATGAAGCACGACGAGGAGGCGGTCAGAGCTGAAAATTTGCTCTAGCGCCGACGACATATCCCAATCGAGCGCGATCTCTTGAAAATATGTCTGAGATTTGTACTAGATCTAACCGTTGCAGAGCAGCAAATATACGACAAACGAGCAAGTATGATACATTGAAATGTCCACCGTATTAGCCTTTGGAGATGCGAGCACTCCGCCTCGTCGGGGCTTTCCCTTGGCTTTTCTTCTTCGACCGTTTACCGCCTCGACTAGACGCAGTGCTCGTGCTCTGAGACTCGATCTCGTCAGGAATACTCCATGCCTCTTCTTTCTCCTTCATCAGTCTCATAAGACGTCCCCGTTCCCGTTGCTGTTTTGCATCCTCGTACCCAAGACCATTCGCATCCCCACCCGCATTACCACCGTCCTCCTGGGTGAACGGGTTGAAGACCGACCGTGCAGCTTGTGACGCCATTGCAGGTAGTTGTATGTCAGACGCAGTCTGTTACAGTATACAAGCTTTAGATAATGAGTATGGCCAACTTGGACAACTCATACCGTCGAGCGCGAGAAAGGTCGGGATCGCTTCGACCGTCTTTCTTCCTCCACCTTGTCTTCCTCTTCGTTATCGTCGAGTGGTCGCTTCACCAGGGTATTAATGCTAGCTGTCAGACCGACCGCTGCCGTTTTGTGAAGCTTGACAGGCGTCGTCGGCGCTGACGGTAGTTTTACAGGCGAAGGGGATGCGGAAGACGGGATCACCGTTGCCTTCATGTCTGCTTTGATCTCGGCGAGTGTCATCTGGCGACTGACGTCTGCAATGCCTTTAGGGGATGTGCATGGTGCGCTTGGTACTCCAGCGGGTTCCGGAATACTTGGCTGTGTCGCCGTTGCCGGTTCTGACGTTTGTTCATCGGGTGCGGATAGCCCTAGCAGTCCGTTCGGTTTCAGGGCTTCGTCTGGTTTCCACTCATCTCCATAGTCGGCATCACCCAGAGGACTGCTCTGTATGCGTGCTTGCTTGGGCCGCGATGGCTCTGCAGGTTGTAGGTCGTCTGACTATTGTCGGCATTCGAATAAATTTCACAAGTAGATGCACTCACTATTCGTGATATCATTCATTTTGTTACCGTCTTGGTGATACACACCTTTCCCCTTGCCCTTGATGTCGAGCGCGGGAGTCTGCACACGGGAAAGGACCTTGGGAGGGACCGCGGCCTCTGCAGGCGGTTTGTTGCGTAGAGTCGATGGGACCACTCCAGTGATAGCGATGTCTATCATCCATGCCATATCGACAGTCGGTATGCCCCACTGCTTCGCCTTCTCAAACTTAACGCCGCTTTTCGAGGGACATAGAAGATGTGTGGAGTGCCGGGAAAATGCATTAGGGATTGTGAATCCTGTAATCAGGGTTCAGGGACTGAAGAATCGTCGTTTATAGTGAAATAATCACGCACCTAATGTCCTAGCCAGTCTCTTGATCATCCAGCATACTTCTTCCTCGTTCAGGCCGGTATGGCTCAAGACCACTGCCTCTGCACCTGACATTTAACCCCCCGTTAATGTCTGCAATCGTAATAGTCGTAACGAGCCACTTACCAGGAAGAGGGGTAACAACCTTTAACGGCACGAACAATACATGCTCCTCCGGCGCGCAGACACGAGTTTCATTGAGGCATCGCTCCAGCCAGCACTCTGTACGGTACTTCGCGCGTTCCTGCTCTTCCGTCTCTTCTCTGTACAGCTTGCTTCCACTACAGGACACAATCAGAATCGCATCGTCGCATATAAGCAAACACTGACCTTCCTAGTCGAACTATTATATAGTCGACAATCTCGTCTGAATCTTCATGGACTATACGCGCTCCCGCGCTTTCGAGGACCTCGCGCACCGCTCGTGCTTCGCCCATCGGGCGGATAGTCAGGCCTGTGAACAAGCCTTGTTTCTGTTTGGGCACGTCGGACTCCAATCTTGAGGACGACGCGATAGGGAGCTCGTCACCTCCCTGCGCCAGGATCGATCCTATCTCTGGCGTGACGAACGACGATACATCCGCGACTGTCGGGACCCGCTCAAACAGCCGTGGTGGGCGCTCCTTGGGTGTTGATGCGTTGTGGGCCTGCGGTGCAAACGAGTGTGTGCGCCGCAAAGAAGAAAGAACGCTCTTCTGTACGTCATTTGACGCCAATGTTGCGCGCCGTGTGAGCGGGCGCGACTTGAGCTGGTCTGCCTCGTCTTCCGCAGGTAGTGGCTGGCACTTGGTCTGCTTAGACTTGCTTTCGTTTAAGTAGAAATTGCCACCCCGCCGCTCAAACCCACGAGTCTTGAACATTCCTTCCCATGCGCGCATAGTAACTGCGGGTATGCGAGCTTCCAGGACGCGACCTTCCTCATCACCATTCACCGGCGCACCCGAATTTTTCGCTCCTATGTGAGACGATTCTTTTGACTGGATGGGGTTTGAAGGCGAGGAGGATACGACAACGCTGGCTGTGTCATGACATCAGGGCTACCGCTCAAAAAGATCTTAGGAGACATACGTTCTGGGGTCGGCTGGCGTACTGGACGCGGATTTGTGATGCTATATTTCGCCTCATCGCAGCAACCTGATCTAAGATGAGCTACCACACTGTATGCCCTACAGAGTCACTCACCCTTGGCTTTTACGGAATCCCAAAACCAGTCTTCCCAAACCAACCTGATGGCCGCTTCTCCCTTCTCATTGAACCGCTGGGCGTATCTAACCTTTTCAGACCCTTCGTCGATACCCGCAGAGCAGAGCAGATGAGTGACCTTCACAGGTCGTGTAATGTCCTTGACGTATTGTCCTCCTTCGTGAGTGACCAGCCTGTGAATCTCCACGCGTTTCGCCTCGTCTTCAATGCCGGAAATACACAGAACGACACCAGGAAATATCGCAAGTCTGTGGTCCTTGATGCTCTGAGGTTTGACGAGGTCAAACGCGTCCCTCACCTGATCAACAATAGTTGCAAACGCACCTCTTCAAAATCAATGTCATCTCCCTTAAGCCATGTATCATAAGACTCTGTAATCCAAGATGGGTGCATGACAGGGAGCTTATTTTCTATGGCACACTGAGACGTATGTTCAAACGATATTCGTAGTGCAAGTATATCCGCGACTTACTATATACTTTGCGCTGCCTGGTTCAACGGCGAGGAGATGGGTGACCTTGTCAGTCAAATCATTCAGGGGCTGCGCGCCAAGTTCTATAGCCTGTTTGAAAATAGATGTCTACAGAGACGTCAGAGTACTGCGCGATGCACAGAGCTGAACATGTACCTTGTCCTCAATGCCTGTCGCGCATAGAACCACGCCGCGAAAAGGTCGCGGACACGTATCAACGAAACTATCTTCGTGGTCAGACTCAAAGCCTGAGTCATGGCTGGGTGTAGGTGTTCTCCGTGGTCGGGATGATGAAGGCTGGGCCGGTCGTAACTTGACGTTGGGGACCTGCTCTGTAGTGAGATTCTGTCGCGCGTACAAAACCCAACGTGAACTCACCTTGTGCGATTTGTTGACGCGTCGAAAATGCATGATTTAGATTTGCGAAATCCAGAGAGAGATGAAATGTGATACCGCGCCCGTTCAGGGTGAAGGGGGTCGTCGTCGCGGGTGTAGAGCTCAGAAGGTGGCAGGCGTCTAGTTGAATCCCGAGCGCGTCGAAATTCCCACGGTCATTCTGTGTGCAGCGCGAGGCTTTAGTACTTCGCCGTGATTTTGCCCGAGCCTCGAGGTAATGTCCTATTTACTTTCTCACGAGGCTGGTACTTATTGACCGTCAAGGTCGCCGTGAACGCCGTCTGGGCCCTTCTCAACCCCATCTATCACTACCATGTCGCTTCTGCACGCGAATCAGCAGCTCAATACCGCGGATGAGGGTAAGTACAACGCGACATAATGCTTGTATGACGGAGCATGGTGTGTGTATGTGTGTGTTGATGTCGAGCGAGCCGATGTGTGACCAACGCCAGAGGAACGAAGATTGCGGTGATGACAGCGCGAGGACGACGACAACATTGTCCATTGCTTTATCTTCCGATGACTAACACCACGTTCAACGTTGCAGCCCAACCATGCGCTTTGCAGGTGTATGGCAGCCCCAACACGAAACATCGATCCTCGAAATCCCATCGCGACGGTGGCAGAAAGGCACAACGTTTCAGCGCAACACAAGATCAGCGAAAATTCCTGGAGGGGATTTACATAGTTTGTGAAAATCCTGGGGTCGAAACTCGTCGTGCCATCAGTGAGGCACTCGGCGTAGAAGAAAGTGTTATCCACAATTGGTTCGCTAACAAGTGAGTTCCATTCGCTAGTTCTGTATCGGTTCGTTGACGTATGACTAGGCGTACGCGCGACAAGGCCCGTAAGGTCAACAAGCTTTCTCCTATAGAAGGTCAGTTGTTGAAGGTACTCAAGAAGGTGAATCCGCCGGACCACATCCCCTGCGGAACCTCAGCTACTGGTCCGGATCTCGCTGAAAGGTCCCTTCCCGACCTCGCCGAGATTCTTCACGAGGATGTTGGTGAGCAGGACTATATGTTCCGTTCGACTTAACACTCACGGACCTCATTCAGCCATAACAACGCTTCCCGGCGTTGTTGAGCTGACGATCGGGTCCTGGCGGCGCAGGTCATCTGCGTCTCTGTCATCAACCCCGTCAGATCTATTCGTTTACTACAGCATCGCGGAACAACGACTCAGTTACGTCGTCCGAGATTCAGCCTCCGGATACGTAGTCAAGATGGAAATCCCGTTCGCCTTCATTGAGGGGACGCGTGTCGTTGAGCCACGCTTGAAGTATGCTAGCATGGGGTATGCATGCGCGAACATTCACCTCACCTCACCGCCGATCTTCTTCCTCGAGGAGCCACTCACTCGGTCGCTGAACCCCGACGAATCCGCCTCAGGTAGTGCGGTCGCAAAACGATGGGTTCCCTGTCTTGACTGGACAGAGGGCATGCAAGGCACCCTCGTTCTACAACACGATCTCGTCGGCCCCGCGGCGCACTTGCACCATCTGATAGAGCAGGTCATCACGCCCTCCATCACTGCGCGTATGAGTGGCATAGCTGGGCCGTCATCCCAGTACGATGGTTGCGACGGGGCAGTTATCGGCACCTCCGCTGCGCAACCGCCCACCATGCACGGCGACTTTCTTTATCCACCCCCCTTGGGCATTGATAATCTCTACACCGTCGGTGATATCAGGGTGCCGTTTGAGTACGGCATCGCGAGATTGGGCCCTTATGCCTCTGCTGATCCCTCCTCTTCCTATCACGCACTCGCGCAAAATATGGCGGACGCGCATGCTGATGGTCCGTTCATATCTGGGCGCACAGCCACGCCTTTCCTTCCGGGTGCTGGTGCATTCACCAGTCTCTCGTCGCCCGAGGCGACGCCCTTTTCTCTCACAGGCTCTATGGGGCTTTTCACAGGTTGCACCGTGAGACAAGAAGCTCTGGAGCCCTTTGCGTTAGAGGCCGAAAACACGGGACGTGTCGAACCTCTTGACGCGCTTTTGAACCCACCGTATATATGGTGAGCACATTCCACTGTGCACACCAGCGATAGCCTATGTGTAATGCAGCACGACGCCGCCGACAGACACGAAAACAATGTAATTGCTTGGATAGGTTCTGATACTGTATCTAGGACGAGAAGTTAGCGAGGACGCTTGTACTTTACAATGTAGGTCATCGTGTGTGTACGATCATACTTGGTCAGAAAGTGTAGTCGATGTCGTGGAATTAAATTTCATCAGTCGTTCGCAACCAAAAATGCGACCTCGTTCTCCACGCTCGTAGACTGGTCCGATGTACCATCATATGTGGGCTCGCATGCCTTTGCTGAAGCCGCCTCAGTGGCCTTGGTAGCCGCCGCCGCCTTCCTCCTCTTTACCGCCTCCGCCACAGCTCCCTTCGTCCCCAGCGTCGTCACCAGCTCAGCTACCTCATTCGCCGCGTCAGTCATGTCTTGTCTACCAAAGATGGTCGGCCAGTGTTCCTTGTATCGCTCGAGGTACTTGGTGATCGCTTCTAACGCCGCTTGCCGTATAGTCTCCTCGTCTCGTCCGGTATGCATATACTTCAGGGCATATGCCGTCATGTCGCTGACGGTGCAAGCCTTGTATAAAGAGAAGCCGCCGCCTAAAAACGACACTGTGGCTGTCGAACGCATATATGTTAGCACCGAGTGGCGTCGCAACAATAACGAGACTCACTTGCTGCCCATATGTCCGCGCCCGACGCAATCTCCCACAGCTCATCGCATCTATAATCGGGTTGTCGAGGCACATATTCATACGGCTCGATGTCGAACAAACGTTCACAGTGGTGACACCTGTACGCGCGGTCGAAGTCGATGATACGGATTTCGTTCTTGTCGTTGATAAGAACATGAGAGTCATCGAAGTCGCAGTGCATGACACCCGCTGTATGGATGCGCATCATGGCCTCAGCAACCTTCATCCTGCAGATAGGACGTCAGCATCAGATTCACACACTTCGGACAACGACATCATTACCGTATATCCATAGGATAATAACCCAGCCAAGCGGTAAGGGCGCGGCCGAAATCTTCGAATAGCAGGCAAGCAACGGCGAGGCGCGGATCCTTCGCAGGAGCTCTGAAGAAACCGATGAGCTCAGGTACATCCTGTCCTTGCAGGGGTGCGAGGTTGATAGTGTAGACTCGGGCTTCGGCGTTCATTGGACAAGTGTCGCCATCGATGAACTTGCAAACGACCCTCCGCTCTTGACACTCGCCAGGGCCAGAGAGCACACCTCTGTACACTTGCGAGCGACCTTCATAAATGCACTTA
>ALYI01003544.1:0-85014 GCA_001969225.1 Ceriporiopsis andreanae CBS 279.92
CAGCTGCGTGAAACGGCGGGGGGATCTGGAGGGCTGTCCTGCGCGGCGTCGGCGTGGCTGACGCGGGCCGACGCAAATCATTGAAATTAGCCTCTGCGTGTGTCATGTGCCGTTTCTAATGCCCGTTATCATTCTGTAGTGCCATGTCTCTGCTGGGTATTGTGATTGTTATCTCGCTTTATATCGATGGTTACCGCGGCCACAGGGGCTGCGGTCTAATAATAAGGACGTGGGGCTATTGTGGGTGTGCTCGGGGTCCCGTTTCTGGGATAGGTCCGCTGCGCGCCACACGTCATTGGCGGGGCGAGCTGTGGAGGACAAACATTTCACGCCAAAGCCAGGACTCGTCCCTACACCTTCCTTATTATCCCATCCGTATCCTCTACCTTACTCTCATCCATCACTAGTCGCACTCGTCTCTCGCCCTCGTCGCCGCACACAATGGCGGCGGTTCTCAACGGTGCACCCCCTGGCGCGCAGGCGCAGCTCAACGGTGCGGTCGCAGACATCGTCGCAAACGACGACAAGCAACACGCAGTCCCCGTACACACATTCAACCCAGACGCATCCCCGCAGGAAAAGGGCGCAGAGGCAGGCAAGGCGAAGGACAAGCTCAAGAGCGTGGCCGACGGCGAGAGCGCTGGCGCTGGCGGGAAAGGTCTGATTCAGTTTCTCCTGAGCTGCGCACAGGGTCCTCACCGTCCACAGAGGTTCAATTAGACCTCGGCAACTCCGGAATGGTCCCGACGATCACTGTGGAAGACGTCGATAGGCTCGACGACGCTCAGGAGGAGGCGGGGCCCCGGTCGCCGTCGCAGCAGGTCCCAGGCGCCATGCCCAGTGGCCCCGCCCCGCCCATCCCTGACTGGTACAAGTGCGGCTGGCGCGCGGTAGGCGGCATCGACGAGTCCGTCGTGAGCGAGGGCGAGGAAAAGGAGAAGTACATCCTCGACGCGTTCCTCAAGGAGCAGTTCTACGGCGAGTGGTACCACAACGCCGCCCTCATCGTCGCCGTGCGTGTCTCACCGTGCCCCGCAATGCGCTCGCTGACATCCGCCGCAGGTCGTGGTCTTCACGCACTTCATGACGCGCTTCCACATGGGCTGGGGCTGGCTGTTCATCCTCCTCGCGTTCGCCAGCACATACTACTCCACGTCCGTCGGCCGCTTCAGGCGGCGCGCGCGGGACGACATCCAGCGGCAGCTCATCCGCACGAGCCTCATGAACACGCACGAGTCCGCCGACTGGATCAACAACTTCCTCGACCGCTTCTGGCTCATCTACGAGCCCGTGCTCTCCCAGACGATCATCTCCTCCGTCGACCAGGTGCTCAGCACGAACTGCCCGCCGTTCCTCGACTCGCTGCGCCTCACGACGTTCACGCTCGGCACCAAGGCGCCGCGCATCGAGCGCGTCAAGACGTACCCCGACACCGCGGAGGACGTGATCATGATGGACTGGGGCCTCTCCTTCACGCCGAACGACGTGTCCGACCTCACGACGCGCCAGATCAAGAGCAAGGTCAACCCCAAGATCGTGCTCTCCGTGCGCGTGGGCAAGGGCATCGCGGCCGCCGCGCTGCCCATCCTCGTCGAGGACATGACCTTCTCGGGCCTCCTGCGCGTGAAAATCAAGCTCATGACCAACTTCCCGCACGTGCAGGTCGTCGACCTGTCCTTCATGGAGAAGCCCGTCATCGACTACGTGCTCAAGCCCATCGGCGGCGAGACCCTCGGCTTCGATATCGCTAACGTGAGTGTGTTCGTCGCGTGAACACTAGTATGGGCGCTTACCTTCCGGCGCGATGCAGGTACCGGGTCTGTCTGCGTTCATTCGCAACATGGTGCACGCCACGCTTTCCCCAATGATGTACGACCCCAACTTCTTCACGCTCAATATCGAGCAGATGCTTTCCGGCGAGCCGCTTGACTCGGCGATCGGTGTTCTCCAGATCACTGTGCACTCTTGCCGTGGCCTGCGGGGCACGAAGATTGCGGGAGGCACGCCCGACCCGTACGTCAGTATGAGTATCAACCAGCGCGCCGAGCTCGCGCGCACAAAGTATAAGCACAACACGTACGTGTTCCCCACTTCTTGCAGATGACGATCTTATCTGAATCACATGCACAGTAACAATCCTACATGGATGGAGACCAAGTTTATTCTGATCAACTCGCTCGCGGAGTCGCTTGTGCTTACAGTATTTGACTACAACGACCACCGCAAGAATTCCGAGCTCGGCTTCGCGACGTTCGACATGTCCAAGCTGCGTGAGGACGCGACGCTTGAAGGCCTAGAGCTGCCGGTCTTGAAGGACGGCAAGGACAGGGGGACACTCCGGTTCGACGCCAGTTTCTTCCCAGTGCTCAAGCCCGACGCGGGTATCGAGCAGCTTCCCGACTCCAGTACGTGAAATCCAATTTCCATGGATGTGTCACTCACCCATTGTATGCAGACGTCGGCATCGTGCGCTTCACGATCCACCAAGCCAAGGACCTCGACTCCTCCAAGTCCTCGTCAAACGACCTCAGCCCGCTCGCCAAAGTCTACCTCGGCGCGAACACGAGCGCGATCCACCGGACGCCGCGGCTCAAGCACACGAACAACCCCGTGTGGGAGTCGACGACGGAGTTCCTGTGCTCGGACAAGGCGCAGAGCGTCGTGTCGGTTAAGGTGATCGACGACCGCGATATCCTGAAGGACCCGGTGATCGGGTATATGCGCGTGAAGCTGGAGGATTTGCTGGAAGCGAAGAAGGTCGAGGCGGGGCGCGACTGGTGGCCGCTGAGTGGGTGCAGGGGTGGCGGGAAGCTAAGGCTGAGCGCGGAGTGGAAGCCGCTGAACATGGCGGGCAGCTTGCATGGCGCGGACCAGTACGTCCCGCCCATCGGCGTCGTGAGGTTGTGGTTGAAGAAGGCGATGGACGTCAAGTGAGTGCCGTGCGCTATCGATGGGACGCGTTGCTGATGGGATTGCACAGGAACGTGGAAGCGACGCTCGGCGGGAAAGTGAGTATATGCGCACGTTTTCGGGCCACGTTACTGATCGACTGCGCCTTCAGAGCGATCCGTATGTCCGCGTCCAGATCAACAACGTCACGCAGGGTCGTACGGAGGTCGTTAACAACAGTGAGTGCCGCGTGCGTCGTGGTGGGAAGTGCGGGGTGCTAACGGGTGGACAGACCTCAGCCCCGAGTGGGACCAGATTATATACATCCCCGTCCATTCTTTGAAGGAGGTGCGTCAGCAACGTGTGCTTCCATGCGAGAAGCTTGGCTTACGCGGATCCGCAGACGATGATGCTCGAATGCATGGACTACCAGCACCTCACAAAGGTAAGCTGCGCGCGTTGTGGCGCGATCTGGCGCGGGCTGACGTCGTGGCGCGGTAATTGCAGGACCGCTCGCTCGGGTACGTGGAGCTCAAGGTGTCGGAGCTCGCGCGGACCGCGGACGGGAAGAGCGCGACGTACGTCTCGAACGGGAAGAAGATCGGCGAGGACCCGATCCGGCTCGACAAGGGCGCGTACAAGGGGAAGCTGTTCTACGAGGCGGAGTTCGTGCCCGCGCTCAGGCTCAAGGACGTGAAGTTCTCGTCGGGCGGCAACGCGCTGCAGCGCGCGGCGGCGGGCGGGGAGGATGCGGAGGGCGACGACGTGTCGGATAGCAGCTCGATGATGTCGTCGGATGCGGATGCGCATGGTATTCCGGACGGCGTGACGGTGTCGAGTCCTGTTAATGGGGAGGCGCCGAAGGCGCACAGGAAGACAAAGTCGACGGACACGACGAATACGACGAACACGACGAACACGACGGCGACGGTCGATTCGCGCGTGACGAGCAAGTCTGCAGTGTCCGGTGTCAACGGCGAGCCTGCGGTGAACGGCGAGGGCGTGAACGGAAACGGCGAAGAGCAAGCGAAGGAGAAGGAGCTGGAGGACGAAGGGCTCGAGCTGACCAAGGAGGACCTCCTGCATTACCGTGAGCTGTCCCTTTCTCAAACCGCGCATGCCCGGAAGCTCACCGCTCCTTATTTTCACTACCTCCAGAATCGGGCGTCATCATCTTCAACGTGCTCAGCGGGCAGCTGCACAAGAAGGCGCGCCTCGAGGTGCTGCTTGACGAGGCGTACTGGCCCGCGTTCAGCACCGTGCGCGCGCGCAGCACGCACGCGCAGTGGGAGTACATCGGCGAGGGGTTCATCAAGGAGCTCGACTTTGGGCGGGTGTGGCTGCGGCTGAACGAGGCGGACGAGGGGGACAAGGACGATATCATTGCGGAGTGGAAGGGCGATGCGAAGCCGTTTTTGTTGTCGACGCTGGTGAGACTTCTTTGTACGGTGTTAGGAGCTGGTACTGATTGCGTTGTGCACGTAGGAGGGCCCGTACAGGTTCACGCTGTTGGACCCGAATGACGAGACAAAGGCGTCGACGGTGGAGGTGGAGGCGCGCTATGTGCCTGTGCCCATCACTCTCGAGCCTCGAGAAAGTGTCAACAGTACGTGCCCCGCTATATACCCGGTTGTCACCGCCGCTGACATTCCCATCAGACCAGGGAGTGGTTCGGGTTGACCTTCTCAACGGCAGAGACATCCACGCGGCAGACAGAGGCGGCAAGTCTGATCCGTTCGTCGTCTTCCAGCTCAACGGCCAGAAAGTCTACAAGTCGCAGACGAAGAAGAAGACAGTCAATCCCGACTGGAACGAGGACTTTGCATTCGCAGTGCCATCTCGCTTCAACTCCGACTTCCAATTGGAGGTATTCGACTGGAACCAGATTGAACAGGCGAAGAGCCTGGGAGCAGCACGAGTAGACTTGTCGACGCTAGAGCCATTCACGGCTTCAGAACTAGAAGTGAAGCTTGCGCACCAAAAGCACGGCGAGAAAGGCACCGTCCGCATACGGCTGCTCTTCCAGCCCGAGATCATCGCGAAGACGCGCAAGAATACGTCCACGTTCTCCACCGCCGGACGCGCGATGACGCAGATCGGCCCCCTGCCAGTGGGCGCGGGCAAGGGCGTGATTCACGGGGTGACGGGGGTGTTCCGGAGAGGGAACGGCTCCGACTCGGACGACGACAAGGCTTCGGTGAAGGAGCTCCCCGCGGGGCAGGCGTCGCAACCACTGCCTCAAGCCACTGCATTGGCACCAGCCTCATCGCTGGCGCCCATCAATGTTCAGATAGTGAATGGCAACGGCGCGGCGAACCCGCAATCACAACTGGGCACGCTGCGTGTCACGGTGCTCGATGCGAAGGACATTTCGACGGGCGATATAAAGCCGTATGTCACCCTGCGCGTGGGCGACAAGGAGTTCAAGTCGAAACATATCAAGTCGGCGACGCCGGAGTGGTGAGTTTTCAGTCAGAATGTGCGTGTCCTTGTGTGAGTACTGACGGCTGTCGTTTTAGGAACGAGGTGTTCGCGTTTGCCGCGGGGCCGTCGCAGCAGAAGCTGTACACCTGGATGTACGACTACAAGACCTTGGGGAAGGACAAGCTGCTCGGGTCCGCCGAGATCGACGTGAGCACCGTCTCCCGCCCCGTACCATCGCACGACAACTGACCCCCTCCCTTCGTGTTTTTGTTTTGCAGATTTGGCGGCACCTGCAACCGGGCGTCAGCGCAGTGGCCGAGGTCGTCGCGGAACTGCGAGAGGGGCAGGGGCAGCTGCGGCTCAAGCTCGACTTCGACGCGACGCAGAGCCCCGTGATCCGCCCGCGCAACTCGCGCGCGTCCATCTCGTCCGTCGACTCGCGCGGGCACCTCGTCTCGCCCTCGCGCTTCAGCCTCAGCCGCAAGCGCGGCGCAGACAAGGACGACTGAAGTCTGAGGCCGACCGTGAGACCCCGACGTGCCGTGCTCCATGCCCATGTCTATATCGTACTGCGCTTAGTCCTAGTCGTCTACCCTAAACGCCTTAAATGCCCGCCGTGCAGGTGGCCCATAATGCCTTTTGCATTCCACAGTCGAGATATTTGGCTCCTCACACACATCTTTCTCGTTGTACCACTGCTCAATCTTTCCTCCATATTTCATCTTTATCTCTCATTACATCGTGGATTCTTTCGTAGGACAGTCTTGCATGGCTTTGTGTATTATAATGGTCCAACATATCGATTCCACAAACTCAAAAACAGCTTGATGATGCTTGCGGCGGCGTTCCCAGCGAATCCGAAAAGCCATCTACAGTCCAAAGCGCGAGGCGGAGGTTTCTTAACGACAGACGCCCGCGCACAACCGTTGTCGGGACGATTTGACCCCACCTCGAAACAAACTCGAGTGATATAACCGCGCGTTCAATGGAGAATCTACGTACAGGCATCGCTCGCTTCTTTTTTCCTTGGGTTCGTTTTGGCAAGCTACTCATACTCACGATCGACGTTTTGGCGCCCCGTTTGCAGTCCTGGGACACGCAGCGGAGATTTCTTAAGCAGACGCCTGTGCGCTTACCAGTAGAAAGTGACCCGGACGCGTCCTCGCCCATCGTCCAGTACAACAATAGCACAAACTATTGGAAGGTCGTTACAAGACATTTAATTCTATAGTGACGCTTTTATTTTATTTCTGCGTTCTGGGGATCAGGGCGGTACATCATGCCTGGTGACCTCGATATATTATGGGGCGGAGGTTTGTTAATAAAAGCGCCCGGTGACCAAATGACCGACCTCTCATTTAACCACAGTCAGATGCGCGACTAGCTACCAAGCATTACAGGGACATTTAAATTAATCTTTACTACACATTCGTTGGCACGGACCCCTGTAACGACGCGTTTTGCGGGCAGAGACAGAAAGATATTGGAATGTGTCTGGGACACGAATTTTTCGCTATGGGCGGAGATGTCTTAAGAAAGGCGCTCAAATCCCGCCCGCGCCGCATTAGGATGGAGCGTCGGTGTGATTATCACCCAAGGGGGGTGCGCGCCTAAATTCCCCGATATCATGTTGTATTTTGCGAAATTCGGCCGGCGGACCCCCCCTCCCCCCCATATATGGTAATATCACGTGGCTTATTTAAGCGCTTACGCGTGGCCGCTCGACACAAAATATTCGTACAGCCCGCGGTAGGGCTAGTAACTGCATTATTACACATCTACGTAGTTAGAGAGCCATATAAGAGCCGCCCGGTTGATTTTTATGTCGGTGGCACAAACCATACGCGTGCGACGACATAACCCTGCCGCACCCAGCGCCAAGCCGGCCCGCCGCCATAGACGCTGACGACCGGCCCAAAATGGCAGACCTCACCGGTGTCCGCGGTAATTTGCCCTGTTGTTGTTCTCCTTAGCTCACTGTGTGCCGCAAATAAGCTCCCAGTGTACGAAAACCCTCCAGACTGTCCTCGGGTTGTCATATAGTGTACTCAAAAAAAATTTGACTCTGTCACCGTTGACCCCCCCTCCCCCCCCTAGCCGAGGCGTCTATTTTAGGCGCGCACCCCCCTTGTTATCACCGCTAGACACATCGACGATGTCAGCCAGAAATAAGATGTGGTTTTATTGAAACAACGTCACGTCTATAGTATGAGTTCACTAGATGTTATGTGTGCGGTTTTGTTTTCTACATCGTCGCCAACGAGCGAGGACTGAGTTTTTAACATCGCGGCCTGTTAGTAACATGTTAAAAACACGACCCTGATGTTACTAACAGGTTACTAACAAGGGCGGAGATGTGTTAAGACAGACGCCTGGCAGAGGATTATATTCACTTTCAACCGTCAGTGTACAAAGTTTCCTGTTCTGATATTCATTGACTGACTTTCTGCAGCACTAAACGCTCCGGTTACAGTCCTGGGACACGCGGCGGAGATTTCTTAAGCAGACGCCTGTGCGCTTACCAGCGGAGAGGTGACCCGGACGCGTTCTCCTCCGTCGGCTAGTGTGACAATGGTGCGACGTAAAGGAAAGCAGTTGCAATACATGGGTTTGCTCTGTGGTGTCAATTATTTTGTCTTCACTTCAATACTTGGGGAACAGGAGGATGCATCACGCCGGGTAACCTGGATATACTATGGGGCGGAGATTTGTTAACAAAAGCGCCTGGTGACCGAACGTCCGACCCCACATATTACCACGGTGAAAGGCACAACTCGCTAAAAAGTACTATTTCCCTGTCGTGTATAAACCTGAATCAATGTCTCTTGATAATAGGATTTCTATCGATACGTTTTGTCGTTACAGATGAACATGTATTGAAATGTGTCTGGGACACGAATTTTTCACGATGGGCGGAAATGTCCTAATAGAGGCGCCCGGGCCCCGCCGCGCCACATTAGGGAGGGACGTCGGTGTGATAATCACTGCCACGAACATCGACAGTGTCAGCCACAAATAGAAGAACACCCGAACTAAACAGAAACCAAGTCACAGCATATGTGCTTCAGGTCTTGCATATGCAAGTAAGCTCCCAAGGTCGCCTCTCAACGTGCCGGAATTCAGTTTCTAACATCACTGCCTGTTAATAACATGTTAGAAACACAACCCCGATGTTACTAACAGGTTACTAACAAGGGCGGAGATGTGTTAAGACAAGCGCACAATCCCGACGCCGGATCATTCTCAGGCTACATGGTTTCCTTAATACAGATCCAAGTCTTTCACAACAGAGAAGAAGAGAGACGGCTTCTCATAAGGGATCGGGTGGAGGTGCATGTTGTCCCATTACAATTACATAGAGATGTCCAGGTAAAATAAGTTTTATGTACAGGCACTAGGTTTGCGCGAAACGCTCAGTCGCCTCGATGCAAGCATCCAAAAGGCATCCATGGTTTTCTGAAGGAGTAGCTTGTGACAAACGCGACATCACGGCTTCAAAAATCTGCCGTTGACTGCGAAGAGGAGTAAGTCAGACAGTCCTGAATTCGACACGAAATATGCACTTACTCGATATCGCCGTACGCGACCTTCACGTCCACTTTCAGGGAAGCAATTGACATCGGCCAGCGAATGTACGTGGCGCCGTCAAAGATGAACGAGATGAGCGCTTTGGCCTTCAGCGCGGGAAACAAGACTGTAGCGGTGGCGTGGAAAGCGGGGGTAGAATTGTTCATAGGGACGAGCCTGAGAACCAACGGGTACTTGATATTCAAAAAGGTGAGTTGGGACTTGATTTGTGCGCAGGACGACCAAAAGCTGCCCAGTCGCTGGATGATCTGCAGGCACGCGAAATTCAGTCCTGGGAGCCTAACAGCAGGTGTGATAAAAGGCGAACCTGACGGATGCCTGCGTCGCCTGCGCTCGTCGCAAGGTACTGTGCACCCTCGAGCGCCAAGCGCGAGAGCTGAGGGAACGGATCGCGCTCTCTCAGTTTCAAACCCTTGACCGTCTTGATGCTCAATTTGGCCAGTACAGGGTGGAACTTCATGCAGGGTATTTGAACGATGTAGCGTGAGTCATAGATGAACTCCGCCAGGCTTGGGTCAAGTTTCGTCAAACGCCACATATGAAGTTCTTGAAGCGCCTCGAGCTCCTCTGCACAGAAGATCAGTACATAATCAAGCGAATCAGCCGGTCTTGAGCTACGCACCCTTCAGTCTGAACACCTCCGAACTGGTGCTTTCCGTCTGAATATGGATGATATGTGTTGCTCGTGTAATGGCGGCACTGTTCTCCTGCTTCTGCGCATCTATCTCAGATAGCTTTTCATCCAGTCTCTTGAGCTTCGCCTCAGCCTCAGAGACGTTGGCCTTGAACGCCTGTAGCTCCGCGCTATACGTAACAAGTCAGCGAAACAGATGAAGGTGGTAGGCAACTCGAACATACTCCTGCTCTGCTATCGAGACCTTTAGCTCGCCGAGGTAGTCCTTATCCGAGTTTTGTAACTCTGCGACATCAGCCTCTTCCTGCGCCAGCTCTCGTGCAGCTTGCTCGTATTCCGCACGCAAGGATGGAAGCATGCCTTGAACGGACTTGACGATGTCTTCAAGGACTTTGGCATCCTACAATCGCCGTGAATATATCGAACGAGAAGTAAATGATGTGGTGCTCACATGCTCGAGGTGAGTGAATGCTTCCGCCGCTGAGTTCTGCAATTGTCCTACCCATTGGCTCTTCCAGTCGTACCATTGAGATTTAGCAGCTCCGATATTGTGCGCCTTGATCAGCTTGAGTTGGTGCTGATGATTGTAACGTACCCAATGTCAGCGCCATCCAATGCATATACACGGTCACATACCACAAGATCAGATTGCTCGGACTCATCCGCTAAGGCAAATTCTCTGAAAAGGCCGGGTGTGACTTTGATCGCGTCTTCCTCCGCTTGTCGACAGATTTTCTTGCTTTCCTCGATCCATGCAGTCAGCTCTGTCGCCAAAACTGAGTAGAGCTCCAGCTGCGGCACTTCCACTGCCATGGCGGCCATAAATTCTGCGAGGGGCACGGGCGCAGCCTCTTCAGAGTGCGAACTCGTCAGCGAGCGCCGACGGTTTTGTGGGCGAAGCTGTCCTGGGTGCACTGTTGATCGCCTTGGCGCCGTCAACTCGTCCATAAACCGAATACCGGTCATTTGGAAGAATTGCTCGACTGAGATAGTGGGCTGCAAGGAGTCTCATTAGTGGTTTACCTGAGGGATATGCCATTTCAAGCCTACCTCTTCACCGTCGAACATCTCACCAGCATCTAGACCGTCCCGCCAGTGCTCAGTGAACTCCATATCGCCTTCCTGCATATGTCCATCAAGACTCGTCTGAGTATTCTGAGTGTACTGAGTGTAGTCCAACGTTGTTGTGTACTCGATAGGCTGTGCGGGCGATTGGTGACGCGCTGTCGACGCGGGAGGCGCCTGTGTCTCTGGCGTAGGAGCAGTAGGTACATTTTGTGTTGCTGCGGGAGATGCGGTACGTGATGGGGTTGGAGAAGCAGCACGCGGCTGTGCAGTGGAAGGGGACGCCTCTTTGGCTTGCCGCTCAACAGGCGCGGAGGATGTCGCTGTGTGTGCGCCATTCGTCGTGGTGAGAGATGACTGAGCAGGCGATGTACTCGATCTCACGTGGTCCTGGTGAGAATCATTCTGCACAACTTGCCGCTTATTTTGATTTGGCCCGTTTTGATCTGACGAGATGCCGGGTTTGACAGCTACGATAGGATTGAACACACGAGTAGGGGTAGGCGGGTGTTCCTGCGCAATCTGTGCTACGTCAGGATAGAGCTCCACGGGAGCACGGGATGGAGGCTCTTGCGCTTGTGCCTGAATGCGAGAGATATCGGGATAGAGCGGCGCAGAATCATCGGGCGGCACTGTACCCAAGCTTGCTCGAGGACGCAGGGTCGATACAGTCTGACGCTCTGGACTCTTCGATGCCCGACCAAGCTCGGGCAGCGACGACGTGGCAGTCAAAGCTGCGGCGGCCGCACCTCCCAAGCTTCTGCGTTGCGCGAAATACCCTGAGGGCCTGCGTACACCGCTCGTGCGTCTGTCTGACGCCGCCGCAGTGGCGGAAGGACGCTCGAAGACAGCTTTCTTGGACGGAGAGAGCCGACCGACGGCCTGCCTCTTCGCTGCGCTAGGCATGTCTCTGTCCTCGCCACTGTCTGCCAGCGGTGCGGGGCGTTTATTTGGTGACTTCGGTGCTGATGCTCCAGGGCCGCGGAAGACGGGCACAGGGAGCCTAGAGGGCGTGGCGGCTGTAGCTGGCGGCTCCCTCCCTTTACTCTTCCCCTTTGCAGGTGAACCAAGGCGTGCATCCAAGCTGAACGTAAAGGGCTTAGGAACGGTGGGGGTGGCGCGTGCCGGCGATTTAGGCGGATGCGGCGCAGATGCTTGGGTTGGAGGGGCTGATTTTGTCACAGGCGCACTGAAAGTGAACGCGGAAGACAAGGGCAGGGAGAATACAGGTGTTCGATTGGTGTCCGTAGGGGGTGCGATCGC
Organism: Ceriporiopsis andreanae CBS 279.92; assembly: GCA_001969225.1. Classification (NCBI taxonomy): domain Eukaryota; kingdom Fungi; phylum Basidiomycota; class Agaricomycetes; order Polyporales; family Meruliaceae; genus Ceriporiopsis; species Ceriporiopsis andreanae. Next base: position 11,864 of record ALYI01003544.1, read on the forward strand.
GGTATAGGCCGGCGTGTGATTTGCCGTCGACACAGAGAAGACAGGTGGCTCATTGGAACTGGGCAACGAAAATACGGGTGGAGGTGCCTTGTCATTTGCGTCTGCTGGGTTGCTTGACGCACCATCGGCCGCCTGGGGGGTCTGAGGAGTGTCTCGAGCCGATTTCTGTGAACCACCAGCCGCGCCTTCCTCCCCATACACACTGGTAACATCCATTGACTCGTCGCGCATGCTAGCCGCACCGAGGCTTTGTCTCAGCTTCGTCAGGTTTATGGTACGGTCGCCGTCGAATTGATCCATGCCGCTCCCATTGCTACTGAAAGTGTCGTCCTGGAAGCTATCGTCTTGGAACACAACGGTATCGTCCAAAGGCAAACCAAGCGAGCTGCGAGCTTTCCGCAATCGCGCGACCGCGTCGGAGATTTCCATCGACGAAGAAGAATCGTGGCGTCCGCTGCTACTCCCGCTAACATTCCGTAGGTGTGGCGGAACGTCAGGGTCTACAATTGCATTGGCTTCGGGGTCGTCTGAAGCTTCCGGCATCTCTGGCTCGTATGGCTGGATGCCCGCATGAGTCGCGGCCTGGAGCTCAAGCCATTCCTTTGGCATTGGTGGTGGTGCACGCACGACGGGAATCGTGAACTCCATTGCCTGTGTACTGTCCCCGCCAGAGCTTCCCGTCATGTCCGTCCCTGTCAAGTCCGTTCCCGTCACGCCGGTCATGTCCATGTCAGCAGTCACATCCATATCCTCGCCCTCTGTGCCAAGCTGCATGCTCGAGGACGCGGTGTCGGCTGCGTGTGGATCCTCATGGGTGCGTGTGTGGTCCTGCTCGTCGGGTGGGATGTGTATGAGGTCTTCCAGCTGGAGCGACGGGTAGAGTTTGTCGTGTGCCTGATCCGCCTCCTGCTGCTGTTGCAGAGCTTGTGAGTCGGGAAACCGCGGCACCTGGTTTTCGCTGTATGACGATGAGGATGTTGCAAGCGCCGCAGCGGAAGAGCGTCGTCGATGAGCAAAGGGTTGAGGACCACCCAGCGACAAGGAGCGCCTGCGGAGGAACTCCCGAGGGATTGCCTCGGTCATATCCATGTCCTCGCCATAGTTGCCTTCATCCTCGTCGGCTTCGTCGTCATAAGCCCCCTCGTCTCCGTTCAAGAAGTCCTGCGGTCCAAAACCAGAGTCTCCTTCGTCCATATCCATCGACTGCTCGCCAAACTCGGTGAACGCTGTGGATGAACGACGGCGCTGAGAGCTGCGTCTTCTGTTCTGAGGTTGAGGATTCTCGTCGGCATCGTCATCTTCCTCGCTGTCCGACACCGCGAAGCGGGCACGAGGTGGGGAGGGGCTCGCTTCAACGCTTCCACTTGCATTGGGATCCACCTCGAATAGGCGGACATGAGCGTGACTTGCAAAGCTAACGCGTCTGTTCAGACTTTTGCGAGAGGCAAGCCCCTGGATGGTCGTGAAGTCCATCGTTTGCGTGGCATCTGTCGTATCGCCACTTGCCGCGGATTGTTCTTGGCTAAGTCGCGAATCTCCATTCTGGAGGTTTATCGAACCCTTCAGGATGCTCTTGCGGGGAACCTGAAGGACGTTCAACGCGACCAAAGTAATACAGGTAGTAAACGCACCAAAGATCTTGCTCTGGCAGCTGGGCTCAGTTTCTCTCCGGGAGCTATGCTGTACGCTCGTCTCCTGTGGTGTGTACGCGATGAACCACCGCCTTGGCTCAGAACGGCGATCGACCGTCGTCGATTGGGAGAAATCATTTGTGGCATGTGAAGAGATCAAGGAAATGTAACGTAGAAAATAGTCTGAATCAAATGTGTGAGGCCAGCTGGGAATTATCCCTATCTTGAAGATGGCCCTTGGGGAGGAGGTCGAGGGAGAAAGCAAGATGCGATCATGTGACTGATCCTCGAACGCGTCCTCCTCGTGGCCCTTCGCGTGCTCACCGGCGTCTCGTTCCATGATCCACGACCTGCACGACGCCCAAGACATAGACCACAGCCAACAAGACATCGACACCGCGTAGGACTCGAACTTCCACCTACTCCACACCTGACTGCCAGCCTGTTGCTCGCTAACAATGACTAGCAAACCAGCGAAGACGACCACTCGCACTCGAACCAAGACGACACAACCCGTTGCCGCCGCCCCCACACGGCTAACAAGAGCGGGCTCGAATGCAAGGTCAACACCGACATCCATTGGCCCCAGTCCATCCCCAGAGCTGCTCACCAAGAAGCCCTCTAGCAGACTACCATTGGCCAACCGCTCAAACTCTCCTGAACGAGCACCCACTCACAGCTCGCAGACCAGAGCCCCTCTATCGAAATTAGGGAGCCATACTCTTGCAAGTGATGATAGTGATCGAGAGCCTATCCAGGTACGCACTCTGTTCAAAGTATCCAGAGGCGAAACCAATACAGTCCTATCGTAGGCCTTCCTGCGTATACGACCTCAAACCGGGGACGATGCAATCATTTCAAAGCCTTATCTTGAACCCCTCTCAGACACCGCAGTACGAATGTCTGACCTCTCTTCCACTGTGAACCCTCATTCGCGCATGTCTACGATCAGCCCGTCATCCATCTACACCTTTTCGCACATATTTCCCCCAGCGACCCAACAGGCGGAGTTCTTCACCAAAACCACATTGCCACTGGTGAAAAATGTTTTGGAAGGACAGAGCGGGTTGCTATTCACGTACGGCGTGACAAACTCTGGCAAGACATACACCATTCAAGGCGGGAGTGGCAAAGGGAGTGCGGGTATCCTTCCTCGCACTCTGGACGTGATATTTAATAGTATCGATGGCTTACACGGCGACGGTAGGGTACGTGAACATCTTTCTCAACTCGCATATCCTTACTGATGCACTGATGTCCTATGATCGTAGTATCAACCCATCCGGTTGCAGGGCATCGAACTCGCCGACGCGCCCAAGCCTCTACCTCCACGTGCTACCGGGACTTCGAAACGGTCCCTTGTTGACTTGCTCGACTTTGACGACCCGCACGCCGACATGACGACAGACATCGATAGCACGACGCTGAAACTGGATCGTAACTACGAATATACAATCTGGCTGTCCTACTCGGAGGTGTACAATGAGAAGGTGTACGATCTGTTCGCCTCGGTAGATGACCCCTCCGATAACGTACGGTTGACACCGACGTCACCTGGAGTTCCACGTCCTACGTCGACATTCCTCAACCTTCCCCTTCCTGGAGCGCACGCGAAACCGTTATTGCTTTCACGCAAAGCTTTGCAAGTCAAGCCATGCCCGCCATCGGATTCAGATGGGGACAGCTCTCAGGCCAATGGGAAGTATGTTGCTGGCTTACGACAGCTGCGTGTGACCAGTGCCGCACAAGCAAAGGCTTTACTAAGGCTGGGGCAGATGCATCGACGCGTCTTTGGAACTTTGGCGAATAGTCATAGTAGCCGCAGCCATGCCCTTGTGACTATCAAGGTTCTGAGAATGCACCGAGGTGAACGCAATGTATGCGTGTATTTTTCCTTGTTACACGATGGTGTGGGATGTCTGACGCGATAACAGGACCCGACAGCCATCCAAACCTCCCGACTCACCCTCGTTGACCTCGCGGGATCCGAACGTACGAAAAACACGCACACATCAGGCGACCGCCTGCGCGAAGCTGGCAACATCAATAAGTCTCTCATGGTCCTCGGACAGTGCATGGAGACAATGCGTACCAACCAGCGTGTCATCGCTCGCAGCCTCGCTGGGGCGGTGCGTGCGGACAACCGGCTCGATACCCGCGATGTGAAGAAGGGGCTAGCTGTTGTGCCTTTCCGCCACAGTAAACTCACAGAGATCCTGATGGACTACTTCGTCGGCGAGGGCCGCGCAGTGATGATCGTCAACGTGAACCCGTACGACACGGGTTATGATGAGAACTCACACGTGATGAAGTTCGCGGCACTCGCGCGCGAAGTGTGTACGACGGCCGCGACAGCAGCACCGCGGTTCATGCCGAAGCCCAAGTCGAGCTTTGGCGCGCCGAGCGCAGGCAATGATACAGAATCTCACAGACGTAAAGTCACGCTCTCGATCGGCGGCCCCGGCCACCACGTTGACGAGGCACACCTGGAGGTGCTTGAAGGTACGTACGACCGCGCAAATCATCATGCGTTGATCTGAACAGGTTTCACAGAGGACGAGGAGCCTGGAGATGACGAAAGTGACGACGAACCTATCAACCCCTTGGTCGACGCGCTCTTCGATGAGATCGAAGCCCTTCGCATGCAGGTACTTATGAACTTCATTTGGAACTCGAATTAAGTATTAACAACCTGCAGCTGTTTGAATCCCAGATGCGATGCGCCATCATTGAAGCAGAAACTCGCGAAGAAGTCATGCAAGAAATGGATGAGCGCATGCGAAAAATGGAGAGCATGTATACACGACGTCTCATGAGAGAGGTAATGTGCACAACCCATTGTTCCGACGTGCCATCGTATCTGACTGTGCCCAAGATTGAGCAGAACGAAGTCAAGATGGACGCTAAAATCGACATGATACAGCGCTCGAGCCTCATGACCAGTCAGTCACAGAGCACAATGCGAAGCTCTGATGGAGAGAGTGGACAACTGGCAGATATCGAGGAGGGAGATGAGAATACAAACAGCTTTCGCGACGTAGTGGACGACGACTACTCGGATTTTGCTCCCAGCCGCTCGCCTTCGCCTTTAGCGGCTAAAGGTCTTCGCAGGACGCAGCAGTCCTCAAGTCAAGAAAGTTCGAGCCATAAATTCCCGCCCTCTCAGGAGGTGGACATAGACGAGATCGAGACGCTAAGCGATACAGAACCGGAGGTCGCCGTGGACGACGATGAAATCGAAGAATGGGAGCCGTCACCCCCTATGCCCCCTATGCCCAGTATGCAGGACAGCCCTCACAGCCGACCGACGGGCAAGCATATGGCTGTTCCTCCGTCTCCTGTATTCGCTGCAGATCTGAAAGCCAACAGGCTCATGGCAAGCAAAAGCCAGCCGTCGAAGCGCATCAGCTCTCTCGCTAGCGTCTTGGAGAAAACACGAGCTCTGTCTTTGGACGGTGATCAGCGCGACTCCATCGTGGTGATCCCGAATAAGAAAGCGAGGGCGGAAGCTGTGGCGAGCGGTGGCCCTAACACGGAATACGTTCCTGGACCTAGCGAGGTTGATGTTGCCAAGAAAAAGAAACGGTACGTCGATTACGGCCGTTCGTTGGTGTTAGGTGACACTAAGTTGTATTGAACAGACAAATAGGCAAGAAACCAGCGGCTGCCGTTGTCAAGACCTCTGGGTCAGAGAATTCTGGGCGCCAACTAAGGCGCAGCGGTCGAAGCCACTGACAAGCGGGTCCTCTTTGTGCAGCTTTTGATGTTGGTCAAGCCAGCGGCTTGTGTTCGCGAACATTTTTGGCTTTTTTTTTTCTCTTGTCGAGTTTGCGTTAATGGGCCACTGTACATACATCTGCGCCCCATGTAAAAAAAGTGCTTGTCAGAAATGGTAAGAAATGTAAATAATTGATTGTACTACTATGGCCACCTGCGCAGCGAAAATCTGAGGCTAGAAAAAGTGTCATGTGAGCCCAATCGTTCTGCTTTCTGCGTAATCAGGTGGTGCTTTCTCTCGTTCTCATAGTAGGCCATCCCGACTAGCGTGGGAAACAGTGCGTTGAATTTACGGTCAGGGCGTCTACTGTTAGCAGATCTCCGCCTCCGTAAATCAGAACTTATCTCCCGAAATCATTGAATAGCATGTCTTAGAAGTACAAATTTATTCATAGATAGTACCACGAGGAAGTGTTTCGTACGAAGCAAGCATACTGGCGCATTTTTGGGATAAGAAACGCGTCAGGAGCAACGCGAGTCCACCTGGAAGCTGCATTGCAGTCTCTACTTTACGGGCGCTATTATTAACAAACCTCCGCCCTCGCGGTCCTGGACCGGTCCTACACAGGACCGTCACTTCAATTCGCAGTACAAAATTCGAGCAGCACAGTCTCTACTAATTGAATGACAAAAGATGAGGGCATGAATGTACAATGCTGCCAGTGAGGTATTGAATACTTCGACACAGGGATACAGAGTCTGAATGAAACATCTGGTATACGGAGAACATCTAGTTCTTGTCAGCTTTCGTCGTCCGCCCGCTAGTACCCCGCCCAAAGAACCCCCACTCAATCTGGTGCGCGACATAGACACGCACACCGAGGTCTTCTGCGAACTGCCAGACTGCACCAGGGTTCTTCTGGAAGTGTCGGCCGACGAAGACAACGTCCGCGCGGTTGTCGTCGAGCACCTTCTGTGCGACCTTTCCGTTCGAGATCCCGCCCACTGTCGCCACAACGAGCTTGTCGCCGAGAGCAGCTTTTATGGGCTCAGAAAGGTCAGCGTGGAACGCCTCTTGACCTCGCGGTGGGAGCTTTTGCTGTGGGTGATTGCCTGCAGAAGAGACGTCGAGGACGTCGACGCCGTGTGCGGCAAGGAGGTGCGCAAGCTTGATACTGTCCTCAACTGTCCACGAGGGAGTGTCAGGGAGGACGGTCTCAATGCGGTCGGTGGCAGATATACTGTCGCACGAATGAGCACGAATGTAATCGCCGTGGTGAAAATACACATACCGGTAGAACAAGGGCATGGTTTCCGGGATCACAGCGCGTACGGCATCGACAATTTTCGAGGCTCCAGACGCGGTGCGGTTCTCCCAGCTGCCGCCATATTCGTCTGTGCGGTGGTTGCTGACCGGGCTCACGAACTCATGTAGCAGGTATCCGTGCGCGCCGTGCAACTCAATCACGTCAAAACCGGCTTCCACAGCGCGTTTCGCGCCCTCAACGAAGGCCTGCTTGATGCGCTGAATGCCCTCCTTCGTGAGAGCCTTAGGGTTCGGGAAGCCCTCCGAGTGCTGGATCGCGCTGGGCGCGACCACGGCGTCGGGCCAGCCGTCCTGGTCCTCGCCCGCAGTCGCAGAGAAGGAGAGCCATGGCGCGACGGTTGACGCTTTACGTCCGGCGTGCGCGAGCTGGATGCCAATCTTCTGGTTCTGCGAGTGCGCGAATGTCACAATCTGCACGAATGCATCCTTCTGTTCGTCGTTCCAGATACCAAGATCTTCGGGGGTGATTCGACCCTCTGGAGCGACGCCGGTCGCCTCAACCAATGCGAGACCTGGACCGCGCGAAATTATACCGCCCACTGCACACATAGTCGAGTCAAGACAACGAATATGAAAACCAACAACGGTTCCTGACTTACGATGTGCCAAGTGCCAGGGTGTTGCAATGCCGTTCTTCGCGGAGTATTGGCAGAGTGGCGATAGCTAAATACACAATGTTGTCATGAGCTTCACATCCAGCATTGTTCTGTTCTAAACCTACCCAAATCCGGTTTTGGAACTCGACACCTCTGACTTTGATGGGCTGAAAGAGCTTTGGGATGGGCTTGCCGTCTGGCTGAGGATCCAGCGCAGCACCAGACGCAGGGATCTGCGCTGGGGTGAAATAGGGAACGTTCGCAGCGGGCTCGTTCACAAACTTCTGAGCGGACATGGTGAAGAACGGAGGAGGTGGGTTGTGATATCGAGGTAGGGAGAGGCACCCACAATTTATACCTCCCGCCGGTCGAGCGGCGGCCTGGATCATCGACTGACCATGACGAATCTACTTCCAGTATCCGCAAATGTGCTTTGTACTTACATTGCATTTGGGCGCTCTGTAAGCAGGTCAGTACGGCATCGAACAGGATCAGATGGGAAGATATATCGTAGCCAATCGAGGTCGAATCGAGGTCGACGTTGTGATCGCGTAATATGTTTCCTGCTGACTCAACATAGCTAGCCAGCGACTTTGCACGAATCTTCACGAACATCCACGACTCGGAATATGATTTTGCTCCCGTTGGCACCGTGGGACCCATTGACACACTTGACGAGCATTTCTCCAGGGAAATTCGGGTATCGGGGCCCGTAGTACGGAGCGATGGAGGTATATCCTGGACCAGTGCTGAAAAGATACATCAGCGTGTACATCTGAAATGTGCCAGTGCCGACCGCCGATGGAACATGTCGACGCCTTCTAGGACCGCGTTCAGGCTAAGCGAGTCGGGAGACGGGTTGTACCACCCTCTCGTCCGTATTAGGAGATTCTGAATGCAACGGGGAGCATCCAAAAGATCTCAGCTTTCGACAATCATGGATGTAAGCAGCAAGCTGAGTACAAAGGCGTGAAAAGCGCGTAAACAGTCATGCTGCCCAGGTGAGCCTGAAGGATGACAGCAGCTTTGGCGGAAACGACAGTGGGGTGTGATACAAAACAGCCGGCAAAGCCGTGGACCTTGAGCAAGTGGGTCAAATCGTGTTGCTATTGCGCGAGTATGTTTGCGGTTGGGAGTATAACGAAGCGAATATGGCAGAAAGAAGACAAGATGCGCGCAACGAGGCACTCGACTCATGCATACATACGGGCGCCTACCCTAAGAGATCTCCGCCCTTGTGCAGCGAATAGAAATGGGAAGAATACGTGTAGGACTAAAGGACAGCTACCGTTCCAACCTCCCCCAAACCATTAAATGTCTAAATTCTGACTCTGAAAGAATGCGTTGAGTTACGTTTGCGCTGTTGAAACAGCATTCTCCCATGTACCCATGCTCACCCGACGCTGCCCCATATTCGGCGTCTAGCTTAAGACATCTCCGCCCCGCCGTAAAATATCGTGTCCAAGTCAAAACCCGTATGGCGCTGATTATCGAAGGCGGCCACGGTCCACATTATACAAAACACGGAAATATAGTTGTTGTTTCGTAAGCATAAGTAGCAATACATATCGTAAGGATATTACAACCAAAGTCGTTTGCTGGTATATACAAGAATTGAACGTTTCAGGTCCATGAGCCTCGTCCACGCGGTGACAGTACTCACGAATCAGTAGAATGGTGATGTGTCTTCGTATCATAGTGCCTGATAGCATTGGTCCAGCCCAGCCATCAGCACCGCAAGCACCTCCTTGTTCGAGCGTATAAGCTCCAGTTCTCCGTCGGCCATGTCGCGCACGGTGCCCCACGCCGAACGCGCCTCGCACGCGACGGACGCGGCATCCCACTTCGCTTCCTGCACGTGTAAGGCACCTTCCTGGGCCTTGCTCGTCTCGGCCTGCGCTCTCGCGAGCGCCTCTTGGACAGCCCGCTGCTGCTCAGCCTGAGCATACTGCAACGACTCTTCGAGAGCCGCTACTTGTGCCGTTAGCCCTTCGTCCGGACGCAAGGCGGCTGCCATCTGCTCCTCCAACTCGGTTATCTGCTTCGACAGCTCCTCAGCATCGTGCAGGCGAGCGTCGCGTGCCTCCTTCAGCTGCCCCTCGAGGTACTCGATCTTCATCAGCCGGTCCGTGCCCGTGCTCTCCAAACCCGCAATCTGCAGTTTGAGCATGGTAACGGCACCACTCTCCATGGGCATGGGCGGAGCGCCATCCGCCGAAAATTCATCATAGCGCAGAGTGCGCGGAGCCGGGGCTGGGGTCACATCGGGGAGCAATACTTGGGATATCGAGCCGTAGCCCCCAGGTGACGGCATCGAGCTAAGCCCCGGGCTTTCTGGGAGCTCGGCCAAGCTCGAGAGAGCCGGTGAGGGTGAAGCAGTACCAAGACGGAAAGGTGAGTCGATGGAAAGCATATTTTCGACCTCCTCTGCATCCATGGATCTGCTGTGCGCCGCGAAAGCCTCCCACGACAGTATGGAGCTTCTGTCGTTTCCTGATGGTACAAGCCCCCGCGGTCGTAGAAATGGTGATCCTTCGGCCTGTGGTCGAGACGACGCAGCCAGGAAGGACATGTTAGGTCGAGCACGGACGGTAGACTTCGAGGGCGTCTCGGGGTCAGGTTCGTGCTCTTCTCTCTCCATTGTTGTATGTATACGCGGGAGGGCGGGTGTTGGTGCACTGGGCGACACTGCGCCCGACAACATGTACTCAACGTCCTCGATACTATCCATGCTATCGCCCTCGCTCATAGGGATAGGTGTCATACTAGTGATGAGTTGTAGAGTCGGTATGCGCATCGGAGATGGCGACGGGGTGGACGGGCCGGGATGCATCGCCATTCTGCGAGTAGCAACATTCGATAGTGGTGAGTCGTCCTGCGCCGCGAAAAGATTGCCCAATGGACTTCGCTTATGGACGGGTTTCGGCATCATGAGGGACCCTGCGGGACCGCTAGTACCCGGTTTCGACGCAGGCACGCTGCGCCCCGCGGGTTTAGGGATCGTCTTCGGGGTGATGGGCGTGGTGGGGGTCCGCGGAGTATGCGAAGAGGACGAGGACGAAGTCGACGTCGACGACGACGGGCGCATAGGAAGCGCTCTGGGAGCGGGTGCAGATGGCGATGCTGCCAACTTCGACGTCGGCTTCTTTGCGCGTGCAGGAGCCGGACGCGAGGGCGACGATGATTTGGCACGCGCCGGGCTCGAGCGTGGTGTCGGGGACCCGCCCTTCGCTTTCTTCTCTGGCGTCGAGGGACGCACATTGATAGCGGCGCTGAGGTTCACCTGCAAAGCTCCCCTGTGCGGCATAGGGCTGATAGCCCGCTCGAATTTGTCTCCTGCCGCAGGTGTGGTGAGCCTGAGCGTCGCCTTGCCCGTCTGCCCCTTCTGTTCCTTGTCATCATCCGAACAACTCAACTTGCGCCGTACACCTGCACGCACAGGCGATGGGGGTTTCTTCGCGACAACATTCTCAACGAGGCCAGACTTGGGTCTGTACTTGGGCAGCTGGGAGAGGCCACTGCCCGAGTTCCTGGGACGCAGAGCGTTTGCGCGCCCGATGGCAGGGCGCTGGATACCGGTGGCAGGCGACGAGGACTCTTCCGAGGACGTGCCACCTAGCTCGCTGACCTTCGCCAGCCCAGATATCCTCCGCGTTCCCTTCGTCAGCGTTCTCGTCTCCGGGGACGAGCTGTTCTCTCTCGAGACAGGCCCGCTGACCTGTTTGAGACCTGAGGAAACGAGGCCGTTGCCACGTCTCGAGGCTGTCTCCTTTGTCTTCTTCGTCACCTTTTCCTTCTCTGCCTGAGTATCCTTGCTCTCCTTGTGCATAACATCTGCCAATGCCTTCCCCACCGACGCGAGGTTCAAAGTTTGTCGGATGCCGGTCTTCGTGTTTGGGCGCGGCCGCAAAATACGGCCCGTACCAGAGGTTGACACCTCTGCGGTAATGGTCGACATAGAAATGTGAAAAATAGACGGAGATGTGTGCGCTTTGTGAAGAAAGGTATCACCGGTCGTAATAAAGTCGTTAAATGTGGTCGTCTCCGAGATCGTCGAGAACGAAAATGAAGTGGCAGTAAATACCGCGTCAACAATCGCGACAGGTCGTGGGTCCGCGTGACGCTGGGCGCTAATACAGTAGGTGGAGGTATGTACGAAGCTACCACATGAAACGACCGACGCCAGCCCTTTCTTTATACAAGAACACCCACATTGTTATCGCGTTCACAGCGATATACCACCCTCCTTCTAGCGCCATCCCCCATCCAGGAACATCCGTAACCTGCACCCTTAGCAGCATAAAGGGAATGAGAAAGTACCGAGGCTCAAGCAGCGGCGTGGGCAACAGGGTAGGGATCACAAACAGAGGAACAAGGAGTGTTTGAAGCAAGGTCTGATCGCGACCTACAGGGCAAGGAGATCGCTGACGTTAGGGGGCTCAAACAAAGATCGTATATGGAATAGACATACCGATGCGGAGGAACCACGCCCATGCACAAGCCATGTACGCTGGTACCAATAAATAGGGTACGACTGGATGGAGCCGAAACACTCGGCGCCACACGTAGAAGGTGTAGTGACGGTTATCGGCCAGCAAGAACGGATGATGAATACTAGCCGGTCAAACGGATCAGGTGCTGCTGAGGATGCGGTTGGTGAAACTAAACTTACGTGAACTTGTGGACAGTAACAGCCATCACGAGGCAGACCACTGTGGTGAAAGCCGCTCGCCTGCAGAGATCGGTCAACTGCTGTGCGACCATGCTGAAGCCACACCATTACCTTCTACTGCCGAACATCCGTGCGTAGACGCCTCGTGCGAGAGCTTGTACGCCACCTTCCCCACTGGCAAGAACAGGCCAGCCGAGAAGAGTCGTAAAACCTACGAGGTAGTATAGCTGAGGCACGTGGAATACAGGAACATGGTTCGATTTGTCGCCTGAGGAGGGCATGTCAATAGAAATTCAGGGACAGATAAGTGAAATGAGACTCTACCGAGAACTATTCCTCCGTTCCACAGTACAAAGGTTCCGAAACCCAATAAAACGAAGGCATACGGAACAAAGTTCGGAAGTATGTCGAGCAAGATTTTCGGCGCACTGAGCACCGACGACAACAGATCCCCTGCAAGTGCTTAGGTTCACTGTGGGCACTCAAACAGGATCAACTACATACCAGGGCCAGCAGTCAACGCGGGTGGATCATGGAGCTTGGCCTGCGGCGTGCCGGCTGGCGTAGGACGACGGAACCGCAGGTACGTCAGCTGGCTAGATGCATACGCATAGAGCACCCATACGATGTTCGTTTGGCGAAACGTGCAACTGATGGCTCCTAGCTAACGTCCTTGCCAGTGTCGCGCGTTCAGCTCGAGTTCCGACATCGGATGAATGACGAGCGATACATACCAGCGCACTGAGCCAATGCTTGTTTTGGTGTGCAGCGACCACGGAAAGCACAACAAATACCAGGCTAGGGACCTCCGTGTAGTAGAGGAAACCGAAGAACCAGGCGATCGGGAATAGCGATAGCACAACTGCCTCGGAAGTTGGGGCGACCCACGATGGCGGCGGCCGTTCGCGCTTGTAATGGCACAACAGACGTGTGAGAACGAGAGGCAGCACACAAAGCGTAAGGAGGGGCGTCAGGCGCAGCATTGCTAGATTGCACTTGAGCATGAAGACGCGCTTCAAGAGCACGCTAAGCACGTAACTATAACAGAATCAGTATCATATGACATGAACTTAGAAGTACGACACGCACAGTCCAGGTGGTGTAGTAATTTTAGGGTCCCAGTATTCGAAGTCCCCTTTGCAGTACGCCTGCGCCTGCGGGACGTGGAATGGCTCGTCCTGCACAACGATGAGCTCGAGGTCCTCTCAGTTGGCGCTCTCTGTACACACCATGTACGGCTCTGTCACAACTTCATTAATCGCCTTCAGCACCGTGACAGAGGCTGCACAGAACGCCGCGTAACAAATTGAGCCCAGCGACGACATGGTAGTCGGAGGAAAAGAATCGTGAGCGCCGGCTTTGAGACGTTGCATGCGCTTGACGGCCCTTGTCCTCAACCATCACCACAGCTCTTGCTACCATCTTACGACGTCATGTTACCAACACCAGATCTTTGTCATTTGACACAGGACGACTATGAACACGTCTATGAACCCGCAGGTGCATTCCTTGATGTTTTCGCCGAGCTTAGGACTAACTGGATGTAGAGGACACGTTTATCCTGCTGGACGCGCTAGAGGAGGATGCAAGTGAGCTTCGGAACCTGAAGCCAAGGATTTGTTTGGAGATAGGGTGCGCCTGTTTCAGAGAACGATGCAGCATTGCAGACTCACACTGCGTTGTCCAGGTCAGGTTCGGGATGCGTTTCTGCCTTTATTGCAGCAATATTGGGGCCAGGTTGTTGTGCGTGTCTTTAGCACGTCACGGCTAGACAGGCTCTCATACGTCACACACAGTATATCTAGCAACCGATATTAATCCTCGTGCTGCCAGCTGTACAATGCGCACCGGCGTCCAGAACAAGGTCCGCCGCCGTTTTGCCTGCTGTGTGCTGACGTTCGCTCACTTTGACGCGTTTAGTAGACAACCCTCGACCCAGTAATCGGATACCTGGCGTCCCCTTTACTACCACGGCTCTTGCGGAACATTGACATCCTTGTGTTCAACCCCCCATATGTACCAACGTACAACGAGGAGGCGAAAACCGCGCAGAGCAATGCTGACATACAGGGCTCCTGGGCCGGCGGTAAGGATGGCATGCAAGTGACAGATGTACTACTTGCGCAACTCGACGTGAGCTCGCTCTGATCCCCTCCTTCACACTTCACTCAACAATGGCGTCATCAGGATCTGTTGTCTCCTCGAGGAAGGTTCTATCTAGTCGCTGTCAAGGATAATGATGTTCCCGGGATCTGCAAGCGAATGCAGGCACAGTACGGAATACACAGTGAGGCAAGTATGGCACGGCCATGTCGTCAGTATTGCTGGCCTTGACGCATACATTGCATCCTGTAGATTGTATTACAACGGAGAGCCGGGCGCGAACACTTGTCTGTTATCCGATTAACGCGCTGATTGTTGCACGCGGTACAGAAACATCGTGGGTCAATCCGTCCATCCATAGTTTGTTCCATGTACTAATTTACATGTCTAATGGTACATCCGGCCAAAAAGATAGGCTGTTTTCGCACATGTCTCGCCGCTGCGACGCGGTTTTGCGCCCTAAGGCCATCAGGCCAGCTTCAGACCCTCGAGGGCAGGAATCGGCCTTTCCGCCTGGGGAGTGATGCGAATACCATGGCGACGCTGCTTGGTGTCGATGAAGTCGAGGATAGCAGACTATAGGGGAGCACAATTAGCTTGACAACAAGTCAAGCGCGGAATAAGGACGTACGTGTGCAGTAACGCGGTTGTCCCACAGCACCACCGTGTTAGGCTCCCATCTAGCGCGGACCTGGCTATCCAGGCTACGGTCGATGTGATCGTACAAGAAGTTCAGGATCGTGTCTGCGCATTCGGTCAAGTCAGGATTATTCCTGCACTCTCAAGATCGATACTCACCTGACTCCTCCTTCTTGAAACCAACGATGCGCCTGGTGAACTGCCTGTTCACGAACAGAGCTTCCTCGCCCGTGACAGGGTGCCTGCGCACGACGGGGTGGATGTTCTGCACTGGGTCCCGACGGACGACACCTCCGCGATTACCAGCCTTGGAGTAATCGGCCTGCTCGAATCCGGAGTGCACGGCCTTGAGCGTCCTCAGGAACGTGACAAATTCGGGCGAGAGCCGCTTCAGTGTCGTCACCTGCGACGTGAAGATGGTGTCTCCGCCGCTGTCGGGTGCCGCCACCAAGAAGAGCGCGGTCAGACCAGGCGGCTGGAGCTCGTAGCTGACGTCCGAATGCCAACTCGTCGCAATAGTGCGGTCGCTTTGCTCATAGTTGAACGTCGACTTCTCGTCGCGGTAGACAAGATGCAGTTCAGGAACGCCCTCAGGATGCCCAGACGTAGGGTGGATGTGCAGGCGACCGAAGTATCGCCCTGTGAAAGTGACAGTCCGTCAATATATTCTCCGATGCATGACGTGCGATAACTCACCCCATTCCAGGTATTTTTCGGGCGGCCTATTGATGAATTCCTGCTGGTCTCTGAATACCACTACGCCGCGGCGGGCGACCTGGGAGCAAAATTGAGATGCACGTATGCGACGATGATCGCGTTCCACATACCTCGAGAGCCAATTCATCCTTCTGAGCGTCGGTGAGGGTGGCAAGGCTCACACCTCGCACTTCCTCACCGATGGGCGGCGTGAGCTGCGTGACCTTCGCATTGGCCAGGAATGAACGTGGGTTCGGGTGCTTGAGCGCGCGATGCCCAGGGTCAACATGCTCGAAAGGCGTGAGCGGAGGATAGTGCTCTTCCTTCGGGAACACAGGAAGCAAGTGAGTATACTTGTAATCCTCCGGCACCTCAGGTGGAACGTGGGGGTGCACCGTGATGAACCCTGTGACTGTGGGCTTCACGGTTGTCTGTGTGGCAGTGACGGTAGTAGACATGTTGAAAGTCCTGAGTGAACGACTGTTGGATGCTCGGAAGAGCTTGAGAACACGAAGCACAGCGCGCCGCGGTAATTAAGTACTGTACCCCCTTATCAACGCCATACGGTAAGTCGAATACGCCATCCTTAGTCATCTCACCGCAGGCATGACCGTGAGGAGGAAGCAGAGGCTCGTGATGATTGCGAAGGCATGCCGACGGTGTTTGGGATGCTGGGAAACGCGGCATGAGGAGTAAACGTCTCCTTTGCAGGCGCGTCGCTGTGAGAGTTGCGCAATCCACGGTCCGTATGAGTTAATGCTATCGCGCGGGCGGAGGAGCATCCGACCAGCACCAGATGCACCTAGGGGCCCACAGAACGCGCTCCCTCTGCGATACCGGCTGATACGCTGTATTCGACATCACCCGAAGGTCGTAGAGATGACTTGTATTCAGGTATTGCAAGTGGGAGAGGATATGACGAACGCGCGCGAAAGCGAAGGCGTCAGCACCGCGAAACAGCCTAAACCGCCTGTTTCACCCGAATCCTCCAAATAAACGCCCGCGTTAGGGTCCGTTACGCCGCCTGAGTCCCTGGCGTTACGGTCAGTGTATCTACACCATGCAACGAGTAAATGATGCTTGAGCTCGTTCGCGTACTCCGCAGTAGAATGCTGTACGAACCTATCGAGTGGCTGCTTGAGAGTGTGAGATTTCGGCGTCTGATCCGCGCTCTTTCCCGAGTCGGCTGCGCCCTGCGTCGGGATGTCGGTCATGACTTTGACGGCGGTCGGCGGTATTCAGATCAACCATGTCCAGATAAAGACGTTCTATGCGGTTGGGGACTGAAGGATGCAAAAAGTAGCATCGAGGATAAGATCACAATGAAATTTGGCCACTCGTCACGGCGATCATGATTGGCGCTTATTCCAGATATTTGCGTATGTTAGGAGCCAAAGCTGCCCACCTGCCCTTTTAGTCGGTACACGCTCTGGTCCCAAGCAGCCCGGAGGAGGTGCAACGGGTCCCATACTTTTACGGCATTACATGGGTGGATTATAATCGTGACGTACATTAGATGGCTCAAAAAAAACGTTCTGCTTCGTGAATATGCCGGCGCTTATTGCATGCGCTTGGGAGTCGGGAAGTCTCCAATGCTTGCCCTCTTGCACGAAGTATCCGTCTGTCTGGGATCTTTTCGTCCTTCTATGCGCTTGCTTCCCTGAGTGCGAGCCACGAATCATCAACCCAGCATTAGTCGGAGACGTCATGGTTCAAGCGTAGGGACTAACCCCTAACAGGGAGCATAATCGTTGCGCCTCCAGTCCAGATCATCCTCAATCGAAAGCGTTCCCGCCGTGTCTGGCGGGAGTCTGGCGATATTCACGAGCTTGGCCAAAAAAGGACAACCCGAGTCGGTTGAATAGCCGAGGGCTACCTTCGCTCTTTGTCGCGTGGAATTGTTAGAACTCGCCGCAGTCATGGAGCTGCAGCTTGCTACAGCCGACTGAAAATCCTACCTAACTCGGTTCGAGAAACGTAGAGTCCTGCCAAGCGAGTGAGACAGCGGGCGTTAGATCGCGCGGAACTGGCCCACCCACGTGGCATGTTCCTAGGTTTGTGCGGCGCTTGGCGATCGAAGTTCTCACCTTTATTGTCTTTGCGCTGTCCCGTGCGGCTGGTGACTGCCTCGACGGGTGAGTTCCCCTGAATCTTGTCAAGCTGCCATCTGGCTCACAAAAGGACCTATCTAGCCTACAATAGCTCTTGACGACTAGGTTTTTACCACCATGCGCGTGTTTGATGCTCAGTGTAGGAACCTTGCCCACCCACGTCGAAACGTGTGGTCACCAGCTATCGTCGTTCTCAAGCATCCTCACGACCGCTGTTCAGGCCGAGTCAGATAAGCCACTTCTGTTCTCCGCGAAGGCGATGCCGACACCAGAGGAATCTAGCACCGACCCGGGAGCTAGTCCGATCACGAATCTCATAGAGATGACGCTTTTGTGAAAGTAAGTGTGATGGGATTAGTCGCCCGTTTATTGTCTTTGACGATCCTCCCTTGATCTGGAACGGATAGTCAAACAATTACCGCGACCTAGTATGGCACTTGGCCGGCGGGCGATACACCGTGAAAAGGGGAGGGACCACTCATGCTGCGACCAGGAATCGCGTCTTACTCCCTCTCTCTTCGTCTGCCGCACAACACTTTCAGCGTCGCACCGAAGTGATCCTCTTCCTCCCTGACTGCAATGTCGTCCATACCTACTCTCATACGTCGGCATATGCCCGACGTCCCGGAGGATATCGACGATGGGCTGGAGCATTTCAACGACCCCAACTGGGACTACAACCCGCCCTCTCCTACGCTCTCCACGGAGTCCATTGACCTTGACCGCAAGGGAAAGTCGTTCACGACCTCGAGCAGGCACTCAGCATCCGATTACGACACGGAATCGAATATCGGATCGAGTCATTTTGACAAGACTGCAACTGAGACACAATTTAGTACCACCGCGCATTCCAAGTCTCAGCTGTGGCGTACCGGGACTCATGATTTTGAGGAGTAAGTCAAATATCCGCTCCTCCTGCGCAAATTATTCTGACATTCTTCGCAGCGATTCGCCCTATCCAGAGGTTCGCGCAGCGGTCTCCAATATGGACGACCCGTCCATGCCCGTTAACACTTTCCGAGTGTAAGTACCCTATCAACCCGCACCTACGATCTAGCTCATCGTTGATTTTAGCTGGTTCTTGGGCATCCTCATTACGACTGTTGTTGCGGGTGTGAATCAACTCATGGGCCTGCGAAGTGAGTCCTCCTGTTTGCTGCTGGAGCAGTCGCATCTGACATCTATCAGATCTCCCCTTCAACCTCAACGTTCTCGTCATCCAGGTGGCCACTTTGCCGCTGGGCAAGTTCGCTGCGTGGGTTCTGCCGAGGACGCGTTTCAATACCTTCGGCTACAGGTGGAGCTTCAATCCGGGGCCCTTCAACGTGAAGGAGCACACGGTAATCACGGCCATGGGCATCATGACCTGGACGACGCCGTTCATCCTTAGCGCGTACATCGTGCAGGAGGTGAACTACGGCCAGCACCTCCCCTACTCGTACAAGATCGTCAACAACCTCTCGTCACAGCTTATCGGCATCGGCTTCGCCGGTCTCTTTACGCGGTTCCTTATCTATCCTGCCAGCATGATCTATCCCGGCACGCTCGTCAGCTGTAGCCTGATGAACACTCTACACCGTACGTGGAATATCCGCGAGAGAAATCATATCTCGCGCGAGAAATTCTTCTTCATCATCACCCTCGCCGGCATCGTGTATTACTTTATCCCCGGCTTCCTCTTCACCGCCCTCAGTTTCTTCTCTTGGGCGTGCTGGATTGCGCCGACGAACCCGAGCGTCAACACTGTCTTCGGTAGCTTGACGGGTATGGGCATGGGACTTCTCACTTTCGACTGGAATCAGATCAGTATCATCGTTGGCAACCCTTTGGTGTCTCCGGTACGCCTCCGTTTGGCTCATCCACGCAGCTTTTCGCTAACATATTGACAGTGGTGGGCGGAGGTCAACATGTATGTCTGCTTCGTCTTCTTCGCTTGGATAGTCGCGCCCGCCATCTACTGTGAGTAACGTGTCATTTTTCTCTGGATAGCATACTCAGATGCACGGCATTCTAGTCACGAACACATGGTATGCAAAGTACATGCCTCTGTCCGCCACGACAGCGTGGGACAACACCGGCTTGCCCTATAATCTTCCTGCAATCATCACCAATGGCACTTTCGATTCCGACGCCTACCACGCCTACTCTCCGCTGTTCCTCAGCACGACTAATGTTCTGACGTACGGCCTCTGCTTTGCCATTCTGCCGGCGGCCGTAGTTCACACATACAGTGAGTCTGCCTTGCTCTCTTGCACATTTTCACAGCCGCTGACATATCTCCTAGTCTGGTACGGCAGAGATATCAGGAGACAATTCCGGCACAGCCTGGAGGATAACCGGGACGTTCACTCGAGGCTGATGGCGGCTTACGAGGAAATCCCCCATTGGTGGTATGCCCTCCTCTTTGCCGCGACATTCGCTGGCGGGATCGTCGGCATCGAGATCTTCCCCACTGGTCTCCCAGTCTGGGCATACATTATTTCCTTGCTCATCGCATTCGTCCTCATGCTCCCTGTCGGCATCATTCGCGCAGTAACCAACCAGTGGATCACTCTGTCCTTCCTGTCGGATCTCATTGGCGGATACCTCGTCTCGGGCAAGCCAGTCGCTCACATGGCCTTCAAGGTTTATACGACGTGGTCGTCCGAGCAGGCCAGCTCGTACCTCACGGCGATGAAGATGGGTCACTACATGAAGGTGCCGCCGAAGACCATGTTCCTCGCGATGATCAGCGCTGTCTTCGTTTCTGCTTTCGTCACGCAAGCTGTGGTCGACGCGGTCCTGGACAACGTCCCCGATGCGTGCACGCCGCTCGCCTCCGCGTTCACCTGCCCGACGAACGGCGTCATGGCCGACTCTGCTATCATCTGGGGAGCTGTTGGACCGCAGCGGCTCTTCTCCCCGGGCAAAATATACAACCCGGTGCTCTACTTCATGCTCATCTTCGCAATCCTGCCCATCCCCTTCTACCTCCTCGCTCGCAGATATCCATACTCGAAGTGGCGCTACGTCAATGTACCCACTGCGCTCACTGCCGCCATGTACTTCCCCCCGTGCACCGGCATGCAGTACACCAGCTGGTTCCTCACCGGCGCCGTCTTCCAGTGGTTCGTGCGCCGCTTCCACTTCCGGTGGTGGATGCGCTTCAACTACGTTCTCGCCGCTGCTCTCGACGCTGGCGTAGCGTTTGGCGCGCTCCTCGTCTTCTTCTGCACGAGCCTGCCCGGAGTCTCTCTCAACTGGTGGGGAAACACCGTGTGGATGAATACGAACGATGCCATGGGCATGCCGTTCACGCTGCTCCCACCAAACTCAACTTTCGGTCCGACAACGTGGTGATGAAGCGCTCACGCCACTATATTTTATTTCCCTCTTCGGCGCATTTATCTTGTGTTGTACTGGTATTGCATCACTTCTTGCACTCTCCTTACATCTGCCCTTTCGTCTCATATCCTTATCACGAACTCTTCTGTAGCACTATTCGTTCGATGTCGATTGTGTAGCTTACACCAAATTGTATGGCGGCCCAAGATGGCCTTGTGTACACACCAGCTGGAAAGCTAGACCTCTCACGTAAAACAACGCTGTATGGTAGTATACGGTTACAATAGCGCAATGATAAAGCCTACCCTACCGAGATGCTGGTGTCGCGCGCAAAGGGCGCGCGTTGCTGGAGGCGGTGCAAGCGAGTCAGCGCTTTCTTCAGTAACAGCAAGGTTGACACAACGAAGACATGCGAACGCGATAATACAGCGACAGACAGGAGTGCCAATGCCAGAGGCTCGCAGGGGACATGCCTCATGCAGGTACGCCCCAAATCCTGACGTCCCTCCCGCTGATCCCCCAAATCTCCTGCCCATTCTCTCCGAACGCCAAATCGACCACTTCACCTCCTTCCTCAAACCGGACAAGCTCCTCCCAGGACTTATGCGCGAACACGCGAACTCCTTCGTTACCGGCAACGCCGAGTAATTGAGCGCTATGATCGTAAGTGACCTTGTGCGTCTTGAAACCTTCGCCAAGTTTGATGGAGTGGGCTGTCTTGAGCTTTCGCAGGTCCCAGATTGCCACAGACGACAGCGAATCGGGGGCGAGTAGATGATAGCCATTCTCGGAGAAGCTGAGAGTGTTCACGGTGAACGGGACACTCTCGGGGGGCGTGAGAGTCGCTGCGATCGCACCACTTCGGATATCGAACACTTGGATAGTAGAAGCTGGCGTGCCGACAGCGAGGAGGGTGCCATCGGGGTGGATGCCCAGAGCCGTGAAGGGCTCATCCGACTCCGCTGACCGGTAGACCTGTTCGAAGGTGGTAAGGTCATGGAGCGAATATGTGCGATCAGTCGAGGCAAGCCCCAACAGCGTCGACGTGGCATGTACAGCAAGGCCTGTGATCTCCCCCTTGTGTATACGGATAGTCCCCTTCGGTATGTATTCGCCAGATGCACCGTCAAGGGCCCATGCTCTCGCGATCTTATCAGCACCGCCAGACAAAAGCAACGTCGAGTCGCCGTCGGTTTCGCGGAACGCGACATGATTGATCTTCTTTGTGTGTCCCTTTAGAGTCGCAAGGACCTTGTCTGTCGAGCGGTCATACAACTGCACCACTTTGTCGTTCCCGCCGGTGAGGAATTGCGCAGGACTAGCTTTCGAGACGGCGAGGGACGTGATGCCTGCAGGCGAGGAGGCGTGAAGCGAGGGAATAGTGTGTTTCGAAGTGAATGTCTTCACAGCATCCGAAGTAACATATCCTGCAGGCGCCTTTCGTTTCTTGCGCACTGCTGACAGCTTCTCGTGTGTCTCGTCAATCTGCTTGACGATGTGCTCCGGTAGCCCGCCCGCCTCGTTTGCGTCTGCCATTTCAACGTCGCCATTTCCGACGGTGGGGGCAACACCCATAGTTGCCGACACGCTGGCAAGTGCTCTAGAGAAGAAAGAATGAGTATTTGCATCACTGTGATTTGAAAATCAACGCACTCTCGTGCTGCATCGCGCTCTTTGATAAGACGCGCTACAACGCGTGTCGCGGCGTCCTGTGTGTACAGAGATACACTGAGCTCCTGCTTCAAGGAGTTGTTTTGCTGCTTGAGGGCAAAAACCTCGAGCATGGCGGCGTCCCATTCATTTTGGAGAGTTTGGAGAAGGGCAGGAATAGAAGACGCTGTCGGGGGACGAGGCGCACTGGTCTTCGGGTCTATAGAGCGGAAGAGAATTTATCAGAGTGCTTTCTAATGGCAGGTCACGGTCTGTGAACAGAGGAAACACGTACTGGCTTTAATGGTAATGAGGTCGGACTCCTCTAGCTTGTCTCCCGTGATTGGATCTGTACCATTCTCGGTGATGTACTTCAGAATAAGTCTACGCTCGTACACATGGCCGGACTTTTGTGAGACTACGGGGTCCTGAGGAGGTTCACCAGAGATTGAGCAGAAGAACATGGTGGTGGGCCGGATGAAGGGGAGCAGATCAACTTGCGCGTCGAAGCAACCTCGATAGCTTTCAAAGTTTGTTACTATCGCTTTGTTATCTTAGTTATATGAAGTAACAAACCGGTCAATAACTTACACTTATGTCTTCGTAAGTGTGATCTTGCTAGACGCCGCCGAGATCGTTCTCCGTGATTCTTTGCCTACCCTTGCTGCATCTCCCAGACTAGAGCCGCCATGTCCAACAAGCAGCGCCTCGTTCTCTCCATCCTAGACTTCCTGAATCAGTCGATAAAAGATGGGACAGTCAAACAGGATGACCAGGAGAGTTTGGAGGTTGCGAGTACGTGTCTACATGACTTTCTCTCTGTTCCAGAGCAGACTTAGACCAGCTCATTCTAGTCCAATGTATTGGGGAGGCTTTCAATGTCGACCCACTAGATTCTGCACAAACGGAGCGTCTGTCCGTCAAGCCTGCAACCCTACAGTCCATCTTCGATGTTTATCTGAAGACGCGAGACAAGATGGGTCCGCAGGCTGCCGCAGCCACAACTCCCGCCGCGGCGACTTCATCCTCGTCCACGGCACCCAACGCTGAAGACAAGGCAGCCGCGGAGAAACTCAAGGCTACTGGAAACTCACAGATGTCTAGCAAGCAATACGATGCCGCCATAGAGTCTTACACCAAAGCGATCGCTCTCAACCCGACCAATGCGGTGTACTACTCTAACCGTGCCGCCGCTCACTCAAGCAAAGGTGATCACGAGTCGGCGGTCTCGGACGCAGAGAAGGCGTTGGAAGCGGATCCATCGTTCGTGCGGGCTTACCATAGGCTAGGGTGCGTTTGCATGTCCATTCCTCGACCAGCTACTGACGCAGCGTCTGCAGGCATGCGCATTACTGCCTGAATAATTACTCGGAAGCTGCTGATGCATTCCGCCGTGGCCTCACGCTTGAACCAACGAACGCGAACCTGAAGAATGGTCTACAGCTGGCCGAAACCCGTATTCCCAAGGATGACGACGAGATGCCTCCGCTTGAAAGGTCTTCAGAAGCCTCTACTACTGATGCTGGTAGAGCTGCCGGTGCAACTGGTCTGGGAGCTGGCTTGGGGGGCGGCATGCCAGACCTCGCCAGTATGATGAATAACCCGATGATGATGCAGATGGCGCAGCAAATGATGCAGAATGGCGGCTTAGAGGGTCTTATGTCGAATCCGGCTGTCGCGAATATGGTAGGCACGCTTCACTTACTCTCAACGTTCACCTCGAATAGTCATATTTTCCGCAGATGAATCGTGTGCAATCCGGCGGAGGAATGCCATCGATGTCGGAAATTATGTCTGACCCCACATTGAGGGATCTGTGAGTACATGTCGGGTTTTCTCTATCCTGTCTACTGAATAACGGTGTCATATTTGCAGTGCTCAGCAATTCGGTGGCATGGGTGGCATGGGACGAGGAGCCCAATAGTTCCTGTTTGCTTTGAGCAGCTATAATTTGCGAGATGACAACAATGACTATCTGCATGTCAATGTGAATCATTCACATACTGGACGACTGGAATACTGACGTTCCCGCACTCGCGGAATATCCTCGCAAAGGTTTGAACTGGTGCAACAGTATTTTTATACCGAAAGAATGAACGGTCACTGACTATGGTTGAACATAGTGCTACTCTTGTTACTCTCCCCCCTTCATGCTACCCGCGCAAAGAGGAAAGTCTTACGCCGCCGTGCAGATTACGCCCCAGACATTGTTGTCAGGAGTCATTCCGTCGTAGTGAATCTTGGAGAAATCGGTAAGATTGGCAGCAGTCCACCAATAATTCCCCTTGCAGTTAGACGTCCTAATGCACCGGCACTGCATGAGTACTAACAATGGGAACGACGGGAAACGATAGCGTACGAGTACAAGGAGCAGGCCGCGCCGAGGGGACCGTTAATCCCGATGCAGGAGACACCGTTGCTTGTGGACAGGGTGACGCTGACACAGTTGTTTTTCTGGTCGGCATTGATAATCTGACTTTTCCCGCTTCTATTAGGATCAGCCCACAGGACTGCGAGTTGCTAAAAAGTCGTGAGTGATCACAGGCCGGATTGAGCAACATCGGGAAAGGGGCTCACCCCGGCACCTTGTGCGGCAACCTGGCAAGTGCTTGCGAGGAGGGCCGTCAGGACGGCGACGGCGTTCATCTTCGAAGAAAACATCCCTATGCGAGCGAAAGTTCGGCAACGGTGGAAGTGAAACGTCGGAGGAGTTGTGAGTGGCGAGGCTGCGATGCGATTCGGTGTGTTCTGAAAGCTCGCTTTATATGCTATTCGTGAGGCCACATCTGACACGTAAAGCTCAAGTCTGCGAGAGGCGCGACGACCTACAAATTGCGCCAGGAGTCTCCACTACTGGTGTTGGCGGAAAGCCCTCCGCGATCAGTGTTGCACCGGAAAAACGGCAGCGTACGGACCTGATAATGGTTGTCTCTTCCAGTCTATAATGCCTTATTTAGTCACATAACCGGTGCTCCTTGTTCTTCGGTTGTGCATGAGTGTAGTCGCGGTCGCATAGTACGGTACTAGTTGGCGAAACCGATTCCATGCCGATCCACATGAGTCCTCTCCGCTGACTATAATCCGCCAGGAGCATAGAGTGTAGTCTTGTGCGTAGTATAAGCAGATCAGCTGACAATGATTACAGTACGTACAAGTGGCGTAGCATGACATATCATATATCATGAGTGTGGCATGTCACATCGAACGTCGGACATGATCTGCGCGTGCGAGACCGAGCGGAAGCCAGCATAATCCGGACCCTTGGAGCTTGGGAGAATCAGGCCGAGCGGCTGCTAACAGCTTTCAAATTGGTTGCAAGGCCGTCGTCTTGTTTACAGCTCCGTTGAGCTCTCACTGTCTTTAGTACACAATCAGCGCCGCTCAAACGGTGCACAGAAACTCGGCCTTTGCTGACTATTGTAAAATGCGCCTCATTTTCAGCTCTTACAGACGGCAGAGCGACATATATTTTTTATGTGCAGAGCTTGTCCAAGCAATAGCCAAGCACGCACCAGTCCAACTTTCGTTCCTCGCATCATGAACATGTATGTTTGTATCAGAGGGCCGTGATGGATCGGATATCTCCCTAGCATACCTGCTATGAGAAAAGAGAGCACGAGTGGTCGACCAGCACGGAGGTACATTGTGACCGACGTGATGTGAGCTCCTGCAGTCATGAGCGTGCGGAAAGGAACTACTGTTGACGGGCGTTTATTGCCTTACTGGGATGTGGGTCTGATCGGATCAATATTGCCGCCATTCAACGTGAAGGTCTGTGCACAACCGTCAAATGCCAACTTCCCGCGGATCGTCCACGGCCCGAGGATAGCAATCATGGGCAATCATGCCGAATGATCTCACTAGTAAATGATACAGACAACACCCAAACCAGAAGCCCAGGGCGACCGCAATTCTGTAGATGCACAGCCGAAAAGCAAGGAGCACCGATGTCGATGACCCAAGAAGGTATCATTCGATGGACACCACGAATTTAATACACACATATTTGGCCACACATGGAGCTCTTTGACACTTACAGTACGGCATCAGCCCGCATACTTTCAGGTCGCAGATAACACCGGTGAGTCGAGGTGATCTAGTATTTGTCGCGGTCTACCAGACTTGAATATTGTTTTTAGTCATTGCGTACTCAGGAGAGCGTATATAATGGTCATTGGATGACTGGTGAGCTCCATTGCAGCTTTTGTCTCTCCGACCAACTTGTCGCCGTTCACCTCAACGAGATGCCTTCTGTGAATTCTAACGTCGGTGTCCTCGTCATTGCTGCACTGTGCGCCACCATCGGCCTCGTTTCGAGCGCGCCACAGGTAAGATACGCCCAGCCTTCTGAGCGCCGTGACCCTTGCTGAAAAATGTTCAGGCTCCCCAACCACTTGGCCTGATCTGTGCTGACCCCAACGGCGGAGCACCCTGCTCCACGGTCACTGTCGCGAACTCGTGCACGAATCTCCCTATATTCGTGAACCAGACAAACGGTGCAACCAGCCTAGAGATGAAGGCCGGGACGACATGCCAGTTGTATACGTATGTTGCTTCGAGCTTCGCGCTGTGTGCTAGATCACTGATCAGAAGCATTCTGTATAGCGAGGCAAACTGCGTAGGAGATATATGGGTGTTTGGTATCGACATAGACAATTTCTCCCAAATCGGCTGGAACGGCACGGCCAGCCCTGACAACGATATTCTCAGCGCGATCTGCAACTGAAAAATAACCGAGACGTTGGCAGCACGTACAGAATTTTTGTTAGATCGGCACTCTGGAACTGCGGGTAGTGGTGATGCTATGTTCAACCATAGTCATTGACTCTGTATATCTTTCTTATACCAAATAAACTGGTGCAACAGTTTGTAATTCCCGTCAACTCGCATGCACGCGCCATATTGTCCTGATTGTTTCGCAGCTTCTCTGAGTGTATGAGTTTTATCCAGCTGTTTTGGATCTATCACTGGCTATAATATGACCTCGTTCAATCGTGCCAGAGGATGTGGCAGCCACCTCCCAGTGAGAACTTGATGGCACATCGGCGGCGTCGAGCGCTCATATCGAGTGAAATTGCACGTAAAATTTTGGCTATCGCTATTGCTCGTCAATTGCCCGAGAATGAGAGGTTATGTGGTCGAATTCGACACCAGACACGAGTACTGAATAAGGTTGAACGGGCGTTTATTGCCATATTTGGAATACGTGGTCGTATTAGGAAAGAAAACCCCGCTTTCAGCGAGTGACGAATTGCTTTAGAACATGGCCAAATATCCGAATGGCGACAACCGCGAGAGCTCGTTTTTGCCTCTAGTTATTGTCAATACTAGCAATAGAAGTAGCGTCCTCAGGGCCAGCGACAAATATCCATCAACCGGGTTGGACCTACGGGCCGCGCGGTGCAGCGCGGCGGGCCGCTGCTAGACTATGAAGGGCCACCTCTCAATTGCGCTGTGAATCCCACCGAGCTATATCCCATTACATCCATGGTTAACAGGCTATATTTAAGCAATATCCTTCCGTCTGCGCAGGTCAAGCGCAGGTGTATATTAGAGGGACGTAGTTACGTTGAATCACATAAACAAGATGATGCAGATTGGCGAGCGGCGCTATAGTGTAGTGGCTATCACTTGGGATTCTGAGTCCACAATTCCCAAAACCCAGGTTCGAGCCCTGGTAGCGCCTTAGCTTTTGGGCGAATATCTTGTTTAGTTTTGTTCGTCGCGATCAATTTATTACTTTTCGGTGCTACGAGCTCGAACTAGTCTCTGTAGCTGACCATTAAACACAAGAGAAGACAGTCGTTCTCTTAAGCTCGAACTGTCTTGATATTAGACAACTTCAATTAAATTGCAGTAGTGAACGTTTGAACATGCCCTGAAGGACAGACTCTCAAGTCCAGGATCTAGTCGCACCATAGTACTTCAGTGTAGTACGAACCTTGTTCAAACGTCACCCGGTGAGCCTTTGACGCTTGACCACCTTGCACTCGAGCCTGCAACACGTGTAGCGGAACCTTGGCAATGTATGATCATACGCATTCAAGTCGATAACGAAATGTAATGACGCCTGTAACTCAACCGTGCGAGAATATTGGAGTAGCGACGCCCTAAGCTGACGAGATAGACATGCAGATTCACAATTCAGCCCATCCAGCGTCCGGCTCGTCTCTCCCGCTCACCATGGCGAGTGCAAGGAAGATGACACTCGCGCTCAACCGCATGCCTAGTCCGCGATATAACTGCCCGATGCCCGTATTCCGCAACCAGCTCTCCGAGCGGGCGCCTTCGGGATTTCCCTCGACATGCGTACCCTCTGCAGGCTTCGTCTTCGCGGTAACGCTCTTGCGCCGGTGCCGCCGGTGCTTGAGAGGTAAGTCTGATCGCTCCTCGGTGAGGATGTGCCAGAACGCGTCGACTATTCCATTGTACGGCGCTGGGCGGAGCTCAACGCACGCCTTCAGGGGTTTCGCAGTGCCGCGCGACTGGACCTGGAGACGCCTCCGGACCGTCTCGAATGGCAATGTAACGAGGAGCCCGATGCAGCTGCCTACCAGCTCTGTGCACGTCCACATGACAGGATTGGCTTCTGGGGAGATCGAGAGATATGAACCCAGTAGCGCCGGGATAGTGAGCGGCACGAGCGAACGAAGGGTGCAGTCGATGATGGTTGGGAACAAGAGATGCGGATGGAAGTAGACGCCGCGTAGTCCGCCCTCCTGCTCAAGAATTTGAGTCAACGCGTCAATCGGTCCACTATAGGTACGATAACGGGGTGCAGTGGACTGCACCATAAGTCGGGTGCGGACGAGGTCCAAGGGCGAAAGGATAAAACCTGTAACAACTTGAGACGCGACAGGGATGATTAATGGCGGAGCGCTGAAGGGAGATAGTGATGGTCCGTCACTTGGCAGTAGTGGCGAAAGTAGGGATTCGAGTAAAGCGTGGACACCCGGCTGCAGACCAGCGGCCAGCATTTCCGTCACGGAGGACGTCAACAATCCTGGGTTCGAATGTTGGTCAGTGGATGTCGGAGTACATTGAGTCATCCACGGTGCACACCTTTCCAGAGCGACAACCATCCTTCTGGCCGGAAATGCCCCAAGCGCTTCATCATTCCCCATGTTCCAGCTGCAGTTCCTACAGGAATGACATATTCTGGGATAGTACCCTCCTCCAGAACCGACTGGCGGATAATGTACCCGCGCTCGTCTGCCAGTCGAGGCGGAGGGGAAGACTCGGAATCTTCACCCAAACTTTGTGGGTCGGCAAAATAGGATTCGTTTTCGTTTTCGTTCGAAGTATCGCTCATCTATCAGGGTAGACAACGTGCTTCAGACTCAGTACATATCAGGCGCGGGGCTGCACTTACCGCGTCGTCGTCTTCCGGCTCGGGGGCAGGGGTCACCCCCGGCAGCATCTCTTCAGCGTTCCGCGGCACCCACTGCACCTGAAGCAGGGTCTTTCCGACTTCCCATGGGATAGAAACCGCCGTCGTAGCGTACTGGAGGAGCGCGGAGGCCACGAGACCTTGGAGGACCAGGCTGACATTGAACCCAGGCTCATCCGCGTCTGCAGCTAAAGAAGCGGACAGTCCGAACAGCGGATTTGGTGAGGTACGCGTCGTCCATTGATGTGAAGTCGAGGGCGCAGAAGAGACTTCTGGGGATGATCCATTGGGCGGCGGTGGAGAGAACGTCCATGCACTGGACGGCGGAGCGTACAGGTCGCGCAATGAGGCCGGCTTGCTCATCCGGACAAGTATGTGGTCTTGTACACCGTTAGAAGAATGTGTACGTAATGCTCAGGTTGGTTGGGTCGCTGCTGTGCGATGTAGGCTTGATTGAAAGACCAAGGTGTGAGATGGAGGAAGGAGTTCATGAGAGGGTCATGGCCGGAAACGCGAACCCAATATGTTCGGCACGGCAAGTGCGCCAATTCGGGCGTCTAGTAGATCCCCAACGGCTGTCAAGTCACGCAGTCTCTCTCGGACGCATATCGCTCACTAGATTGATATCGGAGGAGCGAAAACTATTGCGTTTCTGTGGCTGTTGCTATATCTACATAAACTTATGACTAAGATGGTGCCGTTGAAGGAACCGTAACACGGACAGTACGTATACACTATGCAACACATATACATTAGTTCGATGGTAAAATTGGAGTCTGTTGAAGTCCACAATCGCAGTGCTCATGCCTGTAACTTTCTCTGCATGATTTGTTCCACGTGCATGACTAGAGAAGGCGGCATATCAGATAATTGAGCTGGCTCCGCTTCTGAGTGACCCTGAAATGCGAAAAAAAAAATCAGCGCGATGTTCGAAAGCTTTCTCAGAGGACGCGTACATGCGTGAGGTGATATCGTAAACCACTCATCTGTCTGTACTTTTTCGAGCAGTTTTCGTGTGGACACGGAAACTGTTTCGCGTGCTTGGCAGCGTCACTGCCATCCGATTCAGTTTGGTCAGTGACACAGGCGAGGAAAGCTTTCTGGAAATGCGCCCGAGATCTACAGGGGATTGGGCGGTGAGTGGGGGACAGCGAAGACAGGTTCAAGGAGTAGGCGTACATCTGCAGATGATACTGAAGCCCGTTGACACTCTGTTGACGGTTAGCGGTGCGTAGAATAAAGATGTGTTTGTGCTGACCCTCCACTGCTTGCCGCAATCTGGTAGGCCACATCGAGCGGGAATAGAGCAGGTAATATCGTCCGCGTGGTCTTTCTTCCAGTGATCGGTGAGTTCTTGAGACGTCCGGAAGGCGTGGCTACTCGACGTGCTCCCTTTCGGCCAGCAAGAAGAGAAGCCGCACGCATATGCAAGCACAGTCTCGCTAGGACAATAATCAGCACATATGTACCGAACAAAAGGCAACCATCACTCACTCCTCAGACGCAGGTAGAGTTGCAGACAAACGCTGGGTTGCCCTTCGATCGCGCTGCTTTGACGGTGGTCTCGTCGACTGAGCGGCTTTCTGGGCAGGTGTTCTATAATGACGGCGAGGGTCTGGCGGTCGTAATGCTATGGCCGATAAACCGAGCTCGTGTATAGGTGGCAGTGGCGAGGACATGGGAGTCGGATATGCTTGAACAGCCGAACGAGGAGATAAAGAATTCCGGTTGCCGTGTTCATTAGGAAAGAGAGGTTGTTGCGAGATGTCGAATATTTGAACAGACGTTTCTGGCGCGGCTGCCGGTGCTGATGGCGCTGCGATCGTATGAGTGCTGGTGTCGGCGTCATATCCAATTGACGCTGGCACCATGAAATGTTCAGATATGTTCGTAGAGGGTATTGGTATGGGCGGAGGATGCACAGTTGGGGTAGAAGGGGTACTAAGTTGAGCGGGTTGACCGGCAGGAGGGGTATGGAAGTGTGCGTTCGTGGTCAAAGGCGGCGAAAGAGCAAGACTCAAAGACGAGGGTGGGACACGGAAGGAGGCACGCCCAGAGGGCATCTTCTCAAATAATGGCGCTGGCTGGGCATCTGAAAGTTGGGCTAACCAGTTCGCCGTAAGCTCCTCTGCAGCCTCCGTAAACCCCGGGTCCCAGATTCCTGTGAGTCTTCTCTTGGGAATCTGCACCTGTGTCCACGGCTCGACAGGCAGTTGCTCGGTGGGAGTTGAAGTTGAGGCATGAGGGACGGTGCGGGAGAGGCCTGGCTGCGACACAGGACCTTTCCGCCGCTCAAGCAGCCTCCACCTAGTACGTGCAAATTCAGCGACATTACGAGACCCGTGGGCAGAGGAACCACCTACCTGTTCCTGCACCCCAGGCTGCTACGGTTGAGCGCGATGCCCACTTCTTTCCAACTGCCTGGGCCATGTTGCGCCAGGATCTCGTACAGCATCGCATCTTCTTCCGAAGTCCAGTCCGTCCTCTTCAGCTGCGGGTCCAAGGCTTCCCGATATCGCTTTGAACAGGCATCGTCCGTTCGACCTGCAATTTCTCGGGCAATATGCGACCATTTGGGACCTTTGGCATTATACAGCTTCAGCAGGAGCTCGTCCTCTTCCTTTGTCCACGCCGTCTTCTTGACCGTCGGGGATAGCGAATGCAGCCACCGCTGGAGCCAGCGGTAAATAATTTTCACTCTTCGAGACGATGTGGCGCACCTTTCTGCATGCCTTGTTAGTCCTGCCAGGGACACACTTGGCCACAGCTTTCCAATTATCGTCCGCCGTGTAGATAGACACAGCCTGGGTGAGAAGCTGGTCCTCCTCTGGCGTCCATGGCGTGCCAACTTTCTTCTCCTTCATAGACGGACCTCCACCCGCCCCCGCCCACGACTGAGATGTGTCGTAAAATGGTCCCGCCAGGAGTGCACCAAGTCGGTTCAAGCGAAAGGAGTCATGCAGTCTGCCACACAGCTTGATGAAAACGCGGTTGTGAAGCGCATCAAGACCACACCTTACGTAACACTCTCCCTATTCGGCCTGGTTCACTCCCGCCACCATGCCCCTCATCGCTGGTTATTCTTCAGACGAAGATGAAGACCTCGCTTCCTCCGCAAACGATGCTTTCGGCTTGCAGAACTTGCCAGCACCGAAGAAGCCACGTGTGGACGAGCCCTCCACAAGTTTGATAGTGGAGGCAGCCCCAGATGTGCTCGCTGAGGTGCGTTTGCAATTGAAGTTGGTTCACGGACGTCTACTCATGCTTTCTGTAGGATCCGCTCAACCAAACGTCGCTCATTACGCGTCCTACGGATACGCGTATGAACGTCAACATCAGTTACGATGACATGACACTCGCTGTACAAGGGCCCGAGAACCCTTTTGGTGACCGCAATCGTTTCTTGAACCAGAATGCCCTCGCTGGCCACGTCGAGGAACAGTCAATGACCGACCACGCCTTCCGCCAGCAACATCTCACACACGCCATTCTGGGGTATTCGGCGAATCCGTCCATCGACCCAAATGCACCCGCTGTCCTCGGTTCACTAGAGAAAGCGCAGACCAATGGTTTTGCGACGCTCGACACGATCAAGGCGCCCAGGGCACAGAAGAAAGAGCTTAAGAGGAAACGGAAGACGAAGGGCGACCTTGAAGTAGTGGAAGGTGAAGGCGCATATCAGGGTCCGTGGGCGACATGGCAGGGCGACGAGAAGGAGAGCGTAATGCCAGCAGGGGTGGAATTGATAGACGAGGAAGAGGAGGAGGAGGAGCCAGAGGAGGTTGTCTTGACGAAGAAGGCGAAACCAAAGCGCGGCGCACCGGGACTCGAATCGTCCGTGTTCCATGGCAAGTCGCTCACCGACTACCAAGGGCGGACGTACATGTCACCGCCCTACTCGGAGGCACCGCAGCTACAGTACGAGGCAGGTGGCCAGGAGACGTTCATCCCGAAGACATGTATCCATACATGGACAGGCCACACGCAAGGTGTATCGGTTATACGGCTGTTCCCCAACACTGGCCATCTGCTGCTGAGCGGGTCGATGGACACGAAAATCAAGGTGCGTGCACGCGTGTCTCAATCGAGGCTGATGCGACTTTGTGGTGCTGATACGCAATGACAGTTGTGGGATGTCTATACACATGGCAACTGCCTGCGCACTTTCCATGGGCACATGAAGGCCGTAAAGGACGTCACGTTCTCGAATGATGGACGACGCTTCCTGTCATGTGGGTACGACCGCCAGATGAAACTCTGGGACACCGAGACGGGCCAATGCATCAAACGCTTCAGCAACGGCAAGATACCGTATGTCGTGCGGTTCCACCCGGACGAAGATAAGCAGAACATATTCCTCGCGGGCATGTCCGACAAAAAGATCATTCAGGTGTGTCGTGTGGTGCATCCGCAAAATTTGACAAGCTGACTGAGCGCGGATATACAGTACGACATAAACTCGGGAGAGATAACCCAGGAATACGACCAACATCTGGGACCTGTGAATACCATCACCTTCGTTGATGAAAACCGCCGGTTCGTGACCACGTCTGACGACAAAACGATCCGTGCCTGGGACTTCGACATTCCTGCAGTTATCAAGTACATCGCCGAGCCAGACATGCACTCGATGCCGGCGGTGACCCTCCACCCAAGCAGTAGGTCTGATTGAATTCGAGGGTGCATTTTGCACGCTGACACATCTCTCTATTCGCGGCTATACAGAAAAGTACTTCGCTGCCCAGTCCCTGGATAATCAGATCTTGGTGTACAGCACGGACAACTTCCGGCAAGCAAGAAACAAGCGATTCGCCGGCCACTCTGTGGCGGGTTACGCATGCCAAGTCGGATTCTCGCCCGATGGCAAGTGGATCAGCAGTGGCGATGGCGAGGGTAACGTCGTATTCTGGGAGTGGAAGACAGGCCGCATTAAGTCCCGTCTGAGGGCGCATTCCAAGGTGGTCATCGCACACGAATGGCTTCCCCACGAAACGGTACGTCTATCATATGTCGATCACTGACTCCGCTCACGCCAACGGCTTCCCCGCGATCCAGTCCAAGGTTGTCACTGCCTCTTGGGATGGTCTTATCAAGCTATGGGTGAGTAGTGTTGTCGACATTGTGTGCCATACGAGACTCATCTCTGCGCTCCCACCCAGGACTAACGTGCTCGACGTTCTGCGCTTCATGTATTACTAGCATGACATCATGCATCATGTTTCGCTAGCACGCACCTCAATTAAACAGGTCTGGTCGTGCTCGAGTCGGGATTGCCACCCGAGGCATTATTCCCCGCACGCAGGAGACTTCGTCAATCTCGCAAAATATCACGCCCGACTTTTGTCCGCACGCGATGGCGAGCGAAGCTGCCCGGCTTCGGAACGGACTCCTGCGCATGTGAGTTGTGGCACCCAGCTCGTCTCTTCTGATGCTCTTGTCTAGAAAAAGGGATTGACCGCTGAAGTCATTTTGAGTTTCCTGCCGCCGATTCCGTCACTGCCGTACCCTGTCTGGACTTGAGACCGCGCTATGCCTCTCGCGGTCGCGGGTGGCGCGGGCAGGCGCGGGCGCGCTCCTGCGACCGGATTACTGGCGCCGGGGCAGCCCTGGTCCCTTGCACAAGGCCCAGTCCACTAGGAACGGACCATCGCAGTTGTTGTCTATTGTTGGTCCTTTTGCCAACGCCGCCGGTTCTGCTCGCTAGCCTGATCGATATCTGGGGATGCATATCCCAGACGCGATAACGTATGGTTTGGCAGGTGGCGGGCATGGGATTCACGGCGCGTTTGTTGGTGGTCACGGTCATCTGGGCGGAGGGCTAGTGAGTGCATGTGCATTGCGTTCCAAGCGCTCGAAAACCTTTCCGCTGATTTTCTGATTTGCCCGCATGGGCTCGCGCAGACGGCCGTGTCTGATAAATTCGAAATCTCTCCGGGGACTCGCAAATAGTTTTCAATTGTTGCCAAACCCCTGGTAGTTGCAGCAGCGTCGGGCTGGTGTACCGTAGGACCATCGGGTGGCACTGCTGCGCGCGACGCAAGGTCAAATTTGAGTAGGCTCAGAGTTCGATACAGTGCGACATCGAGCATGGCGACAAGCTGTCGCCAGGGTGGCTGTTGGGTCTAATCATGAAAGCAGATGGCAGGATCAAGAAACTTGATAGGAGGCCACAGCACACAACGGACCATGATCTTCCTTCATGAAAGCGCAAGAATGGACCGAGGTCAATGTCGCGGAAACGCTGGGATCTCATCCTGCCGCCGGTATGCGCAGGCCCGTGTCATCCGAGGAGGATACGCGCACTCAGACGGGGTATTTCACGCGGGTGGGGTAGCGATGCAGTGCGCTCGGTGTCGGCGGAGAGCACGGGGTGTCAGAGAGCGGCGAGGGCGCCGCTTGGGAAGGGGCGACCCAATTGGTATGTCGGGAACGGGAGGTGAGGGCGACGTGCGGTCGAGCTGTCCCTTGTCGCCTTTCCGCCTGACGTATGATGGCACTCCCGGCGAGGGTTGCGCGGGATATGGAAAGACAGGGCCAGCGACGCGCGAGGGCAGCTGCGGCAGCGACCACGGCATGGTCGATCCTAGGTCTACGCGAACGTCGAAACATTTGAATAATAGTGGAAATTGAATAAACGAGGTATCCCAGGAACGACAACCAGGAACGATATGCGCGGGCGGGTGAACCTCTTTGCGAGGCCGCGGAAATGTGGCCGAGGTGCCTTGTGGACGTCAGAGGGCGGGCTATGATTGGCCAGAAAGGTTCTATCTCACATATATCTACCCTTTGGGGATATGAGCTGGCCGGAAGATCCGACGCGCGATTTACGCATTTCCTTGGAAATCGCCTAGACAGGAAACTCCCCAGGCGGAGGGATCGACTGTCTCGGCAGGTTGGCGTTCGAATATAAGCCCTCGACGTCTCAATGCCCTCATCCCCGCGAAGCCCCCTTTACCATCAGACACCATGAAATTCGTACCCGTCCTCACCGTCTTCCTCCTCGCCGCCGTCGCGGCCGCCGCGCCACTACCCGACTCCAATATTCCCGTGCGCACACCGTCGGATACGTCGTCGGCGCAGCTGATGTCTGTCCAGGTCGACCCTGAGGTCGAAGCGTATCCCCCCGGCCCGTGGTGGAGGAGAGCGTACCCAGCAGGAAGCGGCTGGAAGAGAACCTACCCACCAGGCGGAGGCTTCAAGCGAGCCTACCCTCCCGGCGCCGGCTTCAAGAGGAACTACGGCGGCCAGGGAGGTTGGAAGAGAAACTACGGCGGGCAGGGAGGATGGAAGCGGGACGACGTCGTTGAGAGACAAGATAGTCTAGAACGACGCGAGGTGAGCCCATCTCCGAATGAGACTCGTGCAGCGTGCTCACTCCGGTATTTTCAGCCATCCGTTGCTGCCCCCGACCAGCTATGATCCGCACCAGTCGCACTCGACGTGCGACCCCTCCCCTCTGCGTACCCTGCTGCAAGATGACACGTCGATTGGGACGCAGACACCTCTATGCCACCTACCTTTTCACCCTTGTCACTTGTCAGTTTACCAGGGAGATCAGCGCCGATCATATGTGCGTACCCGTCCGTCGTCACTCTAGACAACGCTGATCGTCGTGTCTCGACTGCCAGTGTATTCTGTTGCTGTACCATGATAATTCCCCTCGTTCCCGCTCGGACACTAGGACAGCTCCTTAAAACTAGACGGCTTTCGAGTCGCTCCTATCACGTTCCTTTTAGTAGGTAGTTGTTTTGTCGCACGCAAATTATCGAAGTGTATTCTAGCCTAGTTATCTCATTTTTGCCTCTTGCACTGTATCATTGATCGCAAATCGAGGGCGCGTAACGCAAATCCCGCTAAGCCGTTGCATCCAGGCCTCTGCGGCGGTTGCTGTCCTCACCTCGCGTGTTTCACCCGACATTCGACGCATCAATCGGCGGGCGATCTGGGTTTTAGGCGCCACTCTAGGGCAGGGCAAGTCGTGAGAACGCACGTGGCCGATAATTATTCTTTGTTCGAGCACGTCGCCTTGTCCTCGTCGACCTCGACAGTCCCCTCCACGCCAACCCCCTACCCTATTCACTCTACACCATGGCGATGCTCGACGAGCCTTTGGCTCAAGATGACTTGATGCGCGACAGGACGCGTATCTTCGAAGAGTTCTTGGACTCCGAGACCGACATGTACAACTACCGCGACGACATCGCGCGCATGCTCCGCCTCGACCAGACCCGCCTCGTCGTCAACATCGACGACCTACGCGGCTACAAACGCGACTTTGCCGACGGCCTTCTCAAGCAGCCCGTCGACTTCCTCCCCGCGTTCGACGACGCCCTGCGCAACATCGTCGAACGCGTCTACGACCGCGAGAAGCACGAGATCGACAACAAGAGCTTTCGCGTCGGCTTCAGCGGGTCGTTCGGCGACCACCATGTCAGCCCGCGCACGCTGCGCGCGGCCCAGCTCAGCAAGATGATCTCCCTCGAGGGCATCGTCACGCGCTGCTCGCTCGTGCGGCCCAAGATGCTCAAGTCCGTGCACTACTGCCCGGAGACGCGACTTTTCCACGCGCGAGAGTACCGCGATGCCACGTCGTCGACGTCGAATCAGCCGCCCACGTCCTCCGTCACCCCACAGACGGACGACGAGGGCCACCCCCTCCAGACTGAGTTTGGATTCTGCACCTTCCGAGATCACCAGAGAATCAGTATCCAGGAAATGCCAGAGCGTGCACCGGCGGGGCAACTACCGCGGAGTACGGATGTGATATTGGACGACGACCTCGTCGACAAGTGTAAACCGGGTGATCGGATACAGCTTGTTGGGGTGTATCGTAGCATCGGTGGCGGCTCGGGCGGCGCGTTCAAGTGAGTGGCCTGAAGTGTGGAATATTCAATTTTTATCTAATTACGCGTTTCATTAGATCTCTTATTCTCGCGAACAACATCGTCCTGCTCTCCTCGAAAGTAGGTGGTGGCATCGCTCAAACGCCCCTCACGGATACGGACATCCGCACTATCAACCAGCTTGCCAAGCGGTCCGATATCTTCAGCCTCCTCTCGCAGTCTCTTGCACCGTCTATTTACGGCCATGCGCAGATCAAAAGGGCGGTGGTCCTCCTGCTGCTCGGCGGCGCAGAAAAGAACCTGCCGAACGGCACGCATATTCGTGGCGACATCAACATGCTCATGGTCGGCGACCCGTCGACAGCCAAGTCGCAGATGCTGCGGTTCGTGCTTGGCACGGCACCGCTCGCGATCGCGACGACAGGCCGCGGGAGCTCCGGTGTGGGTCTTACCGCTGCCGTGACGATGGACAAGGACACCGGCGAGCGGCGGCTCGAGGCGGGCGCCATGGTCCTGGCCGACCGCGGTGTGGTGTGCATCGACGAGTTCGACAAGATGAGCGACGTCGATCGGGTTGCGATTCACGAAGTCATGGAGCAGCAGACGGTCACCATCGCCAAGGCCGGCATCCACACGACCCTCAACGCGCGTTGCAGCGTCATCGCTGCCGCCAATCCGATTTACGGCCAGGTGAGTTCAATCGATTTTTCGACGGTCGCCCTGCCGTCTCCGAGATGTGTCTCACTATACTGACTTCCCTTCGCCAAACTTTGTTTAGTACGACGTACACAAAGACCCACATAAGAACATTGCATTGCCCGACTCGCTCCTCTCGCGTTTCGACTTGCTATTTGTCGTCACGGACGATGTAGACGAGGTTCGGGACCGAATGATCGCAGATCATGTCCTGCGGATGCATCGGTACCTTCCGCCAGGGGTGGAGGAAGGCACGCCGGTTGCCGACAGCCTAACGCAGCAGCTGTCCATTGACGGACCAGCCGCTCAGGCACCGACCGACGAGGCGGAGCAGTCTCCTTTTGAAAAGTACGACCCGTTGCTTCATTTCGGTATTGACAGCGGCAACGCGGTCTCATCACGGACACGGCGCAAGAAAAAGCAGAAAGAGATTCTGAGCATCACATTCGTGAAGAAGTATTTGCAGTACGCGAAGAGCAAGGATGCGCCCGTGCTCACCAAGGGTGCTGCGGACTTCATCGTCAATGTGTATGCCACCTTGCGCAACGAGCAGGCGGAGGACAACCAGAAGAGGGTGCGTCTCACAACGCTAACTATACTGCTGTGGTGTAATCTGGACTGACAATTTGCACGTGAAGACCTCGCCTCTGACAGCGCGTACGCTGGAAACGCTCATCCGTCTAGCGACCGCACACGCCAAGGCACGGCTGTCCACCCAGGTACAGGAACAAGACGCCATGGAAGCAGAGGAGATCCTGCGCTTCGCGCTGTACAAGGAAGTGCTCAAGCGCAAGAAACAGCACCGGAAGAAGCGAAAGCTCAACCACGGCGGCGCGGCAGGCGGGCGCAAGGGGGACGACGAGGACGAGGACAGCGAGTCCGAGTCGGAAGACGAAGGCGAGGCGCCGGCACCTCCAAGAATGGAGACACCCAAGCCAGCCCCGGCGAAAGCAGCCGACAAGGGCCCGGCGCCCGACCCCGTCTGGGGCGCGGACAGCCAGGACGTCGAGATGGACGACGGCACGCACGAGGAGGAGGCGACGGGCGAGGACAGCGGGAATATCGGCGTCAGCCCAGAACGGTGCGTCCGCTTCTTCTGCACTCGATCGCGCGGATCCGGTTCCTGTTCACTGACGCACTCTCGATCGCTCGCTCGCGGCCGATTTTTTCTTGCAGGCTGGCGGTATGGCGCACCCGCTTGGCTAAACTATACTCGACATCGATTGACGAGCAGTGGCAGCTGGCGGATCTGGTCGAGCTGATCAACCAAGGTCTGAGCACCGACGATCTCTTTAGCACGGCGGAGGCCACCGCGGCGTGCGAAGCTATGTCCGACAGACAGGAACTGCTCTTGGTGGAAGACATCGTATACAAGATGTGAGCAGGTTGGAGATCACTGTCATGGAAACTCGCTATGAATGCGCTTTCGTTCTTTCGTATGTTTTTGCATGTATATCGGTCGTGAATAAATTATACCATCGGATACCGGACAAACATGAGAATGCGAGCTTCGGATGAAGATCTGGGGTCACTCGGCTTACGCACTGTTATCTCGCACAGTCCGTACGGGACCGTAGGATCTGGCTGACCTCCTCTCGCCCCAGCTCTGCATACCCTACCAATTCCGTCATTGCCGTTTCCCATTCCTCATCAGACGCGGGGCCGAGCGTGATATCCACGACCTTCGTCCATGCGTCCCCCTGCGCACCGACGATCCGGGCAGCTTGCAAAAGTGGACGCCACGGCGCCTCGGCTCTGCCTGGGCCACGCGACAACGCGATGCGGCATGTCTCGACCCACAGCTCGCATTCTGCGAGGATTGTCCTCCCCTCCTGCGGACTTATCCGCGCGCGCCCGCGGTAGGTAATCGCACGCTGCATGATGTGCCCGGCAAGATGCGACGCGACGCGGCGGTACAAACTTGTAGCCGTGGTCTGCGGGAGCGTAGACTGCAGAAGCGCTATCTGCGAAGACAGCAGCGCAATAGGCGCGAGTAATGTGGCGGCCAGTGAGATGTCGTCGTTCGTATCGGCATCTGAATCGGGTGTCGGTTGGCTTGATGGACACAATGCACATGAAAAACGGTATTCAATATCCGGGATGCGCGGATCGGCGAAAAACTGAGACTTACGAGGAACCGCCGGCAGAGAAATGTGCCCGCAGACCTGCCTCGACCTCCCCTGCAATCGTGTGCACGACCATCTCCTCGGCGCGCTCGACGAGCTTGTTGTACTGCACGACGAGCTCTTCAAAGATTGTACCTTCGGGTACATCGTCCTCGTTACCGCGGGGGTCAGGCAGGGACGCAGTCGCTTCTGCCCGAGAGCGCAATGCCGCCTTGTGGTTGATCTCGGTCCAGAGCTCCAAGAAGAACTGCGTACAAATTCGCATGAGCTTTCCCATCAGCGGATACCGTCACAGGAACACCGGCACTTACGAGATCTTCGCCCCACACCTCCATGGCCACGGCGAGGTACTTCGCGCTTACGAGGGCCTTGCACAGGCGCTGCACGCCCTCGACGCCGCTCGTAAGCCGCCTCGAGTCCGTGCGGCCCGCGTCGGCTAGCGCACCCGGTACCGCACGCATGAAGGAGGACGAGAGTGTCTCGAACGCGTCGAGCGAGGACGAAATGCGCGCGTGATACTGCTCGAGAAGCGGCAGCTGCACCGTGATGAGGAAGCGCGTGCGCTGCACGAATTGCGGGAGCGGGGCGTAGCGGTCTACCGGGGTATGTCAGAAAACCAGCCAGGGCCGGCCGAAGAGGAATGTACTGCACCTGTCACTTGCTCGACGAGCGCCTTGACGCGTCGTGCCGAATTTGTAGGCTTGAGTTCGCGGTCGACGGGGATTTCGTCTTCCTCCTCCGGTGCGTCTTCTGCAATAAGCCAGGCATCCGCCGCGCTGATAATGTCCATGTATTGTTCCATTGCGACTTATCGGGTTTTCAGCTGTCAGAAAAGAAACCGGGCGGCAAGTCACTCACAGACACGTTCGCCCTCCATCCACGCGTCAAACCACTCCTTCCTGCCTAGGATCACCTCACTGATACCGTCCCACTTCTGCAACGAATCTGTTTCACTTAGTTTCTTTGCCTTCTCGGCGTCGTGTCCAGCTTTATCGTCCAACTGGGCAGCAGACGTGCCTGCGAGCTCGAAGCCTGCTTCCCGGAGCGCGGTGTCGAATGCGAGCGCTTGGTAGATGGTGTGTGCCAATATTGGTGCATGTGCTAGCAATGCAGGCACGGTGCGCCG
The DNA here is from genome assembly GCA_001969225.1 of Ceriporiopsis andreanae CBS 279.92. Classification (NCBI taxonomy): domain Eukaryota; kingdom Fungi; phylum Basidiomycota; class Agaricomycetes; order Polyporales; family Meruliaceae; genus Ceriporiopsis; species Ceriporiopsis andreanae. The sequence goes on from ALYI01003544.1 coordinate 54,511, forward strand.
CAGCTTACGCGCAAGAAGGGGCAAGAGCAGGTATGTGAACTCGCGCTGCGTCTCATGTAAGTACCTCGACAACTGAATATATCAAGTCCAACTGACCCATGCTACAATATGCTTGTAGTCAGTGGAGGACAGCAGGTGTTGAATTACGAGTTCCATGAACGGCCGATGTTCATGAGCGACATTCACGACATGCGTGAAGTACCACTCTGGCTTATCAAGGCGGTTGGTCTGCCTCGTGCTTTCAAAATGATACTTGAAGCGCAGTGCCACTGGTTGCACGAGTGCCTGAATAGGATACAGACCGTCTTTTTCGGTACGTGGTCGATTCAGCGACTTGTTGAGTTTCTCTCCACTACTACAGCTCAGTTTCTTCGCCGAAAAAAAGGGGTGGTGGGGGTACGTACACGCTTTGCAACTTGAGCAGGTTGTAGAAAGCTCCCTCGAAAGCAGCCCTATCTTCAGAAGATGCCGCGGCGTAATCGACAGGTAAAGGCCACTGCAACTTCTCGGCGACCGCTGTCAAGGTTCTGAAAACGTCCTGTCAACAACGTGTTATACAACGAACTAGTTGACACGTACGATGTAAATGCAGCCTTGATATCCGCCCAGGTTTGCTCCCTGATGGATTCCAAGGTGCTAACAACATGGAGCTTTTGCTGTCCTGCGGCATCTTGCGCTTGTGCACAAGCCTCGCCCACCGCGTCGACAAATCTCTGCAACTCTTGGTACCTAGCAATAGAGTCGAACGGTGTCTTGGACTGCGCGGCTGCCACAGCAAGCTCCCTGTATGATGGTCAGTTGAGTGGACGTTAGGCGACTCAAATAATCAAGGCGTACCTGAGCTTCAGCCCATTTTCAATGACTTGGATATATCCTTTGACGCTTTGCAGCTCCTTGAGGTTACGATGGAGCGTCTCGATGTCCTCGAGGAGCGTCGGCTTGCCTTCCGGACCTTGTAACGTAGATACAAGGGACTGTGACAAAAATGACAGCTCGTCCGCTAACGAATGCCGGAGGAGTGAGAGCTCCTGTGCAGTGTGCAGATGTTCCTGGGCTGCCGCGCGTGTGCGGGAGATTAAAGCGTCCACATCTGCTTGAGATTGGGAGAGCTGAGCTATGACGAGTGCATCAAGCACGGCGTGCAAGTGAGGGGGGATGCACGCACCTTGTTGCTGAGCTCGTCGCGTCGTGTTCGCGACTGTTCGACTATACTGTCAAAGTCGTCCGCCTGCTCGAGGTCCTGGTAGGTTTTGAAGTGAGCGTTGAGGAAGTCAAGTGTCCGCTTTTCTGCATCTGCCGCGCTGGGAGGTCCAAGCAACGCTTGAATGTGAGCTGACGCCATTTCAGACAGACATGGGGTGTATTCTGCGGGGGTTGTACACGCGTAAATGAGAGTTGCTGTCAAGCAGACTGCGAAGCGTGGCGTCCGCACGGTCGCCGTAGGAGGCGCCGGAGTGTGGCCACGTGGCGACGCGCCCCAATAAACGCGCTTTTAGCGCCCGGCAGAGTCACCCCGACTTTTTCTTGATTTATTTGTTCCGCCCGCCTCTTGCCCACCGCCCCCTCACATTCTACCGGAGAGACTCTTGCGTACGTACTTGATGCCCAGGGCATGGAATATTTGGCCCGCAGACTTTACAATGGCGGTTTCAACCACCTCAAGCGTCGCACGGCCTCCCTCATTTTGGGCCCGATCCCGAGGAGCGATGCCGTCGCGCAGCCCTTGCAAGCCCGGCTCATTTGCATGCCCCACCTAGTGCCCCAAGTGAACGTTCGTCTTCTCGTCTCTCTATCTGGGTTGTGTGCCCCTACACACGAATATTTGCGTCGGTTCTCACCCGGGAACGAACTCTCTCATGCATTCTTATCGCGCATGCGACGCGTCTGGGCAGAATTGCTCCCGGTTGAACGTGATTTCGTGCGCCGAGGATAGCGCATAAATTGCCGCACGACGGTGTGAGCATTCACAATTCATCCTCTGCGCCTTATAGCACGCAATCGTGCGCCATTGCCTTTCTCCACTAGTCCGCTTTCCTAGCTTGCATCCGCCGCTGACGTCGTTCGGGATTCGTTGACCAACCACCGCTCTTGCCATTTATCAGAAAACGCCGGACGATGGACATGCCGGCGTGTACGCATTCCTCAACTCTCACCGAACCGCCACCACCTTGAGCTCTGCTCCTGCAAACAACATGCCCGCACACCAGGACTGGCCCAAGAACAACAGCAAGTATGCCGCAACTTTTGGCGAGAAGAGCGCCCTGCCGCTCGCTCCTGGCAAGAAACTGGCTATCGGTGAGGCCGGCTTTTGTTTGCAAGATTCGGCAGTCAAGCTCACCATTTCTAGTGACGTGCATGGATGCTCGTATCAAGTGAGTAAAACCAAATAGTATTTGCCACAAATCTTGACTATGGCTGCAGCGTATACGCCGAGCTCGGTATCAACGAGGGCGACGCACACATTATTCGCAATGCTGGTGGTAGCGCGTACGTCTTCTTTCGCGTTTCTACGCTCCTAACATGTTAACATGCTTGCGCAGTAAAGACGCGCTTCGTTCGATCATCATCTCGCAGCGTCTGCTTGGCACGCGCGAGATCGCGGTCTTCCACCATACGGACTGCGGAATGCTCACGTTCACAACCCCGCAATTGCGCACTATCGTCAAAGACTCGGATCCGGGAAACTCTGCACTTGCGGCTGTCGATAAAATCGATTTTCTCGAGTTCGGAGAACTGGAGAAGAGCGTGAAAGAGGATGTGGACTTCCTGAAGAAGAACCCCCTCGTTCTCAAGGACACGCCTGTCACCGGTTGGGTCTACGAAGTCGAAACAGGCAAGGTAAGAATCCCCCATGACCTCCTCGCGCGGTCGCGTGTTCTGACGAGTCGGTTCGTCCCAGATTCGCCAGATCGTATGATAGAAATACCTATCTGTGCTGCATCTACATACCAGTATATCTCACTTGAATACATTCTGTCGTGTTGAAGCTATTCTGTCCTGCAAACTGATAGTTGCCCGATGAATCTGAGGGCGTGATTATTCGACGCGACGCGGCGCGTAGACGCCGGCGGTATTCCTTTCCTTCCCCGGCGTGCGACCGAGAAAAAACAGTAATCGCGGCATCGTCCCGCCTTCCGCTCGTTCCATCTGACCACCATCACATTGCCATCACACATTCATCGTTCTGACTCACCGCTCAACGCATTGAGTAGCGAGTCTAGTATAAGTACTACACGAAAACGAGCCGCGGTTCTTACTACCAACTGTGGGCAGCCATGTCGGCGGCACAATCCGATCTCGTCGTCGAGCAGTCGCATCTGCACACCGGTGTCGAGACTCCACGACACCAGGCAGCTCCCGGATCCGCGTTGGGCGCGCTGCATATTCCGACAGACAAGCCACTGATTGCGGTGGATATGGACGACGTGCTCAGCCAGACGAACAGAGTCGTCATGGAATGTTTGTTCACGGTCTCCGACCACTTACCAGCGAACTGATTCAACCGATGTCTGCGTTGCAGGGCACAACGATACGTACGGGACAAGTCTGACGCTAGACGACTTCTACTGTACGTCCCTCATCCGATTGTGCGCAACGCAAGTTTCTGACGTTCTAGGATGAAACAGATTATTATTATTGGAAGGTCGGTGGTGCCTCCGCTCGACCTGTGGTGTTCCGTCCAATAATCCCGACTTCCGACAGAACCCTGGCTGGGGTACCCCCGATGAGACTTTTAGAAAGGTCGAGGAATTCTACCAGACCGACCGCCTCGACAATGCACCACCCGTTGAGGGCTCGCGGGAAGGGCTGCTCCGGCTCCGCGAGTTGGGTTACCGGATGGTCGTCGTTACTGCTCGTCAACGGCGCGAATTGGAACGCAGCATGCGCTGGTTGGACAAGCACTTCGGTGGACTCTTCGAAGACATGATTTGCACCGGTCAATCCCAAGAGACCCTTGCTGAGGCGCACGAAGTGTTGACCAAGCTCTCGAAGGCAGACGTGAGTCATCGTAATGGCCGCACTTCGCCGGAACATCAGTCTTAGATCCACGTTCGCAGGTGTGCCTCAAGCTGAATGCCAAGTTCCTCATCGATGACTCGCTCGAGAACGCGCTCAAGTGCGTCAATCACCCCAACCCGACGCCGGTGCTGCTTTTCGGGAACAACGCGTGGAACCAGCGCGAGGCGAAGTTCAAGGCCATCGAGGACGAGCTCAGCTTCGAGGAGCGAGTCGCGCGTGAGGGCGGGCGTGAGTTCTTGAAGAACGAAATCGTCGCCATCCCGAGCCACCTCCCCCTGACACGCGTACCCAACTGGGAGGGCGTTGTTGCGTGGGCGGAAGCTGCGCTCAAGGATGGGAAGGCTTAAATATTTGTCGCGCTTTAGTTGCATACTGGAGCGTACTGGTGATGTTTCATAGAACGCGTTGAACGCGATCCGGCCGATGTACCGGAAACACGAAATAAATCCGAGAATCGGTGTACACCTTGAAAACGACATTCTCCGCGCCTTGCAGTTGTCTTGTGCCCTTCCTCCCTCTACACGACTGTCAATGTACGAGCTGTCAGGCTGCTCACCCTTGCGGAACATACTTTGTAGGATCGGGGGCACGTGGAGAGAGATTCACATGGGACGTGTGCCGAAGCGCCTTCGCTTGGTCCGCGATGACATCGAGCGGCCTGCTTGCACGGACATTTCTCTTGCCAGCTAGTCTGCATCGCTCTCGACGACAACTTCCATGCACACATACCCGCCACGCTGAACAGCATCCCTACCATACCTTCCTAGTCGACGTCTCGCCTGGTCGACATCCTTAGGAGCTACAACATATATAACAGAGCGCAGTTCGCGTGGTCGGACCCCTCGAATTCGCGCTCCGGCACGAAGCAGACTGACAGTGATCATGGCGATCCCGCTTGCAAAGCTGCGTCCGAGCAAGGAGCAGATAGCGAGGGCTGCCCAAGTATACGCGACGCACCGGCCACTCATCCAGCGCGGCTTGACTGCAGGGTTCATACTGTACGTGCTCTCGACGACGTACAATGGTCTCTTCGGGCGCACGCATATTCCAAGCACCAAGAAGGACAAGGGGAAGGGGAAAGCTAAAGCGGAGGGGGAGGTAGATTCCAAGAGGCCTCCCAGAGTCGCCGTGAGTATCGATTTCTACCTCTGTCTGTAGCGTATACTGAAGACGACGATCGTCACCACCAGGTGGACGCCGTATTCTATCAGAGACTGTCCGTAATTTTGCGTATCGTTATTCCGAGCATACGCTCGAAAGAGGCACTGCTACTCTTCATGCATTCCGGCCTCCTCATCTTCCGGACAGTCATTTCGTTATATATCGCGGCGCTGGACGGGAGGTGAGCACCTCACGCGCCTTGACCCTGCGTGTCAAGAGATAAATCATTCGTCAGGATCGTGGCCTCGCTTGTTCGTGCGCAGCCTTTGCAGTTCCTACTCAACATCTTGAAATGGCTGCTTGTCGCCATACCGGCCACATGGACGAACAGCTGGCTGAGCTATGTCCAGAACAAGCTCTCGCTCGCGTACAGGACGCGCCTGACAAAGGAGGTGATGAAGCAGTACTTAGGCGACAACGAGGACGAGAACGGAAAGATCTTCTACAAACTTGGTATACCGCGTTCACGGCGTAAATATTGCTCAGATACTGATTCTCGCGTTAGCGAATCTCGACGATCGGATAAAGAACCCTGACCAGTACGTTTACCCAGCCTTGTTTTTGGCCGCTGCTAACCATGCATACAGGATGATAACTCATGACATCCAACGCTTTTCGTCACATCTAGCTGCCATCTACTCGAACCTCGCCAAACCCGTCTTAGACGTGATTCTCTACAACTACCAGCTCTCGCAGAACGTCGGTGCAGAGGGCCTCGTGCTACTCACCGTTCTTGTGCAATCCTCCGCGTATCTTCGTACGTATCTCTGTCCGCCATGACACTTACCTTCTTGTTCACCAAATTCACCCCAGTCCGCGCGCTCACCCCGCCATTCGGCGCGTACACCGCCCTCTCCGCGCAGCTCTCCGGCGCGCTGCGGCACACGCATTCGCGTCTCGCCGAGTTCTCGGAGGAAGTCGCGTTCTTTGGCGGCGAGGAGACCGAGAAGATGCTTGTCGAGCGCGAGTACGCCGGGCTCGTGAAGCACGAGGACATGGTTCTCGGCAAGCGCTGGTGGCACGGCTGCGTTGAGGAGGGCATCGTCAAGTGGCTCTGGGGCTCCTTCGGCGTGAGTCGTTCGCAACTGTTGATGGTGTTTGAAAATATGCTCACAGGGGTGGTAGCTGGGCATTTGCGCTATCCCCGTATTTTTCCGTATTCCGGGCATCAATGCATTCGACTTGGGCAGTAGGACTGAGGGTAAGCATAGTCCTGCGTCCCATCATCAGTCATCGCGTACTGACAAGGTCTACGTTCTTCAGGCTTCGTTACCAACCGACGTCTCCTGCTCTCCTCTTCAGGTACGATTCCTGGTTTTTGATTCCGTATAATTGCTCATGCGGACTCGGTAGACGCGTTCGGACGCGTCTTGTACTCATACAAGGATCTCCAAGAGCTCGCTGGATATACTGCACGCGTCTCCCTTCTTCTAGAGACTATGGCCGACGTGAAGAAGGGCAAGTTCGAGAAAGCGCTTGTCAGCACTGGGGATGCAGAAAATGCACAAAGTAAGTACACGGACAAGTGATCGCAGATCATGTTTGACAACCGTCCCGTAGTCCTGAGAGGGCGCGGCCAGATCATTGACTCAGAGGAGATTCAATTTGAGAATGTACCGATTGTCACGCCAAACGGGGATGTGCTCGTGAAGAGTCTGAGCTTTTACGTCAAGCCTGGTGTAAGTCCCACCTGTTCCTCCCCATTCGGTTTGACTTCAGCTATCAATTTGCAGCAACATCTTCTGATTGTTGGACCCAACGGATGTGGTAAATCATCGCTGTTCCGCATCCTCGGCGGACTGTGGCCAGTATACGGTGGCATTGTGCGCAAACCGCGAGCAAACCACTTCATGCTCATCCCCCAAAGACCATACCTGTCGCTCGGTACGCTCCGCGACCAAGTCATCTACCCCGACTCGCAAGAAGAGATGGAAAAGCGTACGTCTCTTCGTCCCCCATGCTGTCTCAAGTCGACTCTACTCACGAACTGACATCAACAGACGGTCTGACGGACGCTGACTTGCTTTCGATCCTCGCAGTCGTGCAGATGGACCACATCGTCGAGCGCGAGGGCGGGTGGGACGCGGCGCGCGAGTGGCGCGAAGCGCTCAGCGGCGGCGACCAGCAGAAGATCGCCTGGGCCCGCCTCTTCTATCACAAGCCCAAGGTGCGTTTACAAGTCTCCTCTCCGTTGGCCCCACGATCGTCACGTCGCTTGGCTCTTCCCCACTTCCCCACCGCTCGCGATCTCAGCTGCGAATCTGGTATCTGGGATCTCGCGTGGCGCGCCTCGTGTTTATCGCTTCCCGACGATTTACTGACGATTTTTGTTGCACGATCTTGCATGCCCCATCCGCGCGCGCGCGTCAAACGTTCACCATTAATATTCGAACAACGCTTCCCCGACGATCCGCTGCGATTGACTTCACCAATCGTATCCGGAACGCCGGCTGCCCGCTGCCCGCTACGCCGATTTCGATTTCGATTTTGACATGGCAATGAACAGTACGCAGTACTGGACGAGGCGACGTCGCTCGTGCCACCCGAGATGGAGGGTTTAATGATGCAACGCGCGACAGAGCTCGGCATCACCTTGCTCACGGTCTCGCACAGGCCGTCGCTCTGGCGATACCATGCGATGATCCTGCAGTACGACGGGCAAGGCGGATATGTCTTGTGCGTGTCGTGTCATTTCTACTATTCTTGATACCTGGTGTACTAAACATGACGTGTCGCGTGGGTAGCACGAAGCTAGACGCGGAGAAGCGGCTCGCGCTGCAGCAGGAGAAGGAGATGCTCGAGGCGAAGTTGCTTGAGGTGTGAGTAACTTTTGCTGGATGTTCCAAGTTGAACAGAGATCTACGGTTGCTGACGACTGTCGCATTGTGTCTGCATCAGGCCAAAGATGAAGGCGCGGCTGGAGGAGTTGCGGTTCGCAGCAGGCGAACGCGACCGGTAGATACCCACGACTCACGGACCTTCCCATTGGATGTAAACATGGATGTGATCAACCTACGATCACGTATGGTCTCTGTAACACTAACATATCAGGATGCCCTGTTCTTGGAGTTGGAGGGAACGCGCTGGAGTTGTGCCTCAGCCACTTCCGCACCTTTTGCGCGAAATGAATGGGCTGCTGCCGTATCCTCGGAAAGGGCACAAGGTCAGGGCGATCCGTGACGACAGAGTGCGCAGAGCCTCTAAGAAGGGATGTGAGCTACAGCGCGAACTGCAAACGTGCGCCCACAGCTATCGCAGATGCACGGTTTGGTAGCTTGGTATCGTCGAAATTCCAAACGAGGCCTGGTGTCAGATGCTGTCAGATGCCCATCACTAGCAGAAAAAGGGTCCCGATGGCAATGTAGCCATGGCGGGCGCAGACCCGACGGTACTCGCGGGCGACTGACGAGTATGTTTTTGCCTGAACGTTGCGGACGGGGGTGACTGAGCAGTGTGCACGGGGCGACGAGAAAATTACGCGCGGCGTCGCGGGATGACGCGCGCCCGTGATTTGCTGACTAGTGTCGCGCGACCAGTTTTCCAACTGCAGCAACTCGAGCACTGTCCCCTGCCAAACACCGGGCGTGTGTGAGTGTAGAGGGCAGAGGTACCGGTGATAGATCGCCCTGTGCTGAAGGGGACAGGCCTGAGTGGGCGAGCGCGAGGGAAAGACAGGCGGCGGGCACCGCTTTAGGAAAGAGGCGCCCGTGATGCGGGGTAAGTCGGACGGCTTCGGATTCAAAATGGGTCAAACGGGCGGCGCTGATTGGCTCCTTATACAGGTGCTCTGCCGCGTCCGGTCGTGTGCATAATCTCCCTCCTTGCCCCCGTTCTCTCATCTCCTCCCCTCACCATCCTCGTCGGCCCTCGTATATCCAGCCTAACCACTGCCGTCGCCCCAAGCGGTCATCCAAGCGCATCATGCACTACTTCTCGCAGCTCTTTGACTACGAGTGAGTGCAAATTTCGCGCTTGTGCCGAGGTCACCGCTTGCTCACGCTCGTCTGTATCAGCCATCCATGGCACCACGTCGTTATCGGCATGTGGCATAAATACCCAAACCCACATTGCACGCATGTGGTCACCGTGGACGTCCTTGACCGCACGGTAGATCCACGGACAGGCATCATTCGCACCGAGCGAGTGCTGGGCTGTAAACAGAAAGCGCCGACATGGATCGTTAAGGTACGTTGCCCAGCGACGTGTCCTCCTAAAGCGTATTCTGACAGCGCTCTATGAATAGTTCTTTGGCGGGTCAGAAGACGCCTTCGTACGCGAAATCTCGTTTGTAGACCCCGCTACACAAACAGCCACTATCACCTCCGTCAACCTCTCGTTGTCGCAGTTTGCGACATGCAACGAGAACATCCGGTATCTGCCCGCGCCGAACGGTCACACGACGTTCTCGCAGACGGCAGAGATCCAGGCACGGATGGCACTATGGCGGAGCGCGGCAGACAAGCTGGAGAACTGGCTGGTGCAGCGGTTCGAGCAGAACGCGCAGCTGGGGAAAGTCGGGTTCTCGGACGTGTTGCGGAATTTGTGGGAGACAAAGCAGCCGCAGCTCACACAGTCATGACCGCTCGAACGGAGTCGTCGACTTATCGCCGGCTTCGTGGGTTTCCTCCTCTCTTGTGACGAGCTGATTACGGGCGACGCTATAGATGTACGAACCTTGACGTAGACACACCTCAAAAGCGTCACCTCGACGTGCCCCACATATCATTATTGCACTGTACTACCGCACGCATCATACATACCAACACGACTTCCTTCACTCTTATTACTGGATTCACTCGATTTGTACCGCTCCTTATAATCCGTGATTGCATCTGGATATAGAGCTTTATACCGGTCTCCCGTACATCCCCACGACCTTCGCAGTCGATGCTCGAGGTCTGCTCGCTGTCTGTCTTCACCCACCGACTCCTCCTGACTCCGAGTGTGGGACAGGGACGAGGCGCGCTTGAAATTGGTGTCTCGGAGTCGCCGGAATGACGAAGTCTCTCGGCAAATGCCCAGCAAGAGAGACCACAGGCACGGTCCCGGAGACCTGGTCCCCGGCTCCCCACTTTGGGAGCGGAGGCCCGAACTTTGATTGGGTGCAAGCGTCGGTCATCGTGCCTCGATTCCCATCCTCGTCGTCTGTCCTGTTCACAAAAATTGCAAGCGACGACCACAGACGTTTCCTCCCTCACGACCTCTGAGCACTCAGACAGCAGCTATTCAATCATATACATCGACCTACGGGTCGCCCATAGCATTCGTTTTAGTCTATCACAGTTATCCCGTCGCCTCGAGTAGTTGCGACACTCAGCCATGGACGAGCTCGTGCACCACTGCATCCGCGAGCTCGCCTTCGAAGGCGACCTCGGTGCGTTTTTCCTCTGCTCTGTCCTGCCAGGCGCGCGACGCTGCACTACGCGACCCGCTGCGTCTCGTACGCGTTCTTCAGGGGTTCGAATCCCCGTCGTGTCCTTTTTGCCTTCCCGCCCGCTTTTTGCTGATTTTCGCCGGCCCCAGGATGCGACGTCTCGCGTCTGCGCGACTTCATCAACGGCTTCTACGCGCACGGCGGCGCGAGCCAGAACGTCGACGACGCCTACTGCGCCTTCGTCTGGTCTGTCGTCGTCCAGCAGCCTGAGGTGCGGGTCGGCGTCGCCCCCGAGGGAGCACCCGAGGTGTACATCGCGCCCCAGCAGAGCAAGGTCGTCGCCGCAGGCAAGAAGGCGCACAAGAAGAAAGTCGAAGATGGCACAGGAGACGACTCGTCTGCGGGCATCTCGCTAAATATTATCGAAGACGCTGCCCTGAGGCCCTTGGAAGAGCTGAAGGCACAGTATGGGGATGCCCTCAGGATCGCTGTGGACCCACAGAAGTCCTTCGTCGCGATTACCGGATCCCACATTAGAGTGCGTATATGCGTCAGTATCTTGGACCAAGCTCATTGTGGTTTGCAGCCTTCCAAATTGACACCCATGGTGTACAGCGCTTTGCAGCTCGTGTCCCGTGGACGGGAGAGCGGCATCAGCGTCGTGGATCTTAGCAAAAAGACCGGATACGACCCCAAGACTTGCCATTATCTCGTGGATAAGCTTCTGGAGCTGAACCTCATGTATGTGCCGCCTTCTTGACTTCAGGGAAGTCAACTGATCGTGCACTCGCAGTGAGAAACGCAAGAAATCTGGCATCGGTGCCAATCTTTGCATACACAAGTATTTCTTCGAGCGAAGCGAGATTTGGAAAGTCGTGCAAGCAGAGGAACAACAAGCCACCCAGACCGCGATGGTTAAGACCGAAGATATCCCAGATGGCGAGGGCGAGGAGGAAGAGTCCGAGACCCCCGTACCGAGCCTCAGCACTATTCAATTCGACCCCATTGACACGCGCCACCTCTCGAGCTTGCCACTCATCCGTGCGCGCTTGGAGAAGCTCTTGTTGAACTCACCGCATAAGATGCATGCGGCGCAGAACTTGCTTGTCGTCATCGTAAGTTCTTGAAAGGCATCGTGTATGCTCGCGTACTGAACAGTGACGGGTTTTAGGGCTTCCCCAACCCAGTCAAATCCGATCGTCGGTTCTTCCAGACGCGCCTGCGCGAGCTCATCGCGCAGGGCGTCGTTGAAAAGATTCAAGTGCCTAAGCCGAAAGGGCGATACGTGACCTGCATTCGGCTCTTATCGCCTGACGCGACGGAGGAGCAACCGGAAGTGACAGATACCACTGGTGAGCATTGGAAATCCCCTGAGAAAGAACGGTATCTGACCCGTTCATACAGACCCTGAGGCGGAGGTTGAGACCTTGAAGGCGAACGTCACACTGCACAGACAGATCGTGGACCTTATTGATAAGTCCGGTGCAGAGGGTGCCACTCTCAACGTACGCATATATGCATGTGTATCCGCCCGGCCTCGCTCACTGACCTCACCTTCAATCAGGACCTTTCAAGATCACTCTGTTCCTTCGATAAGCGCATTGTGGAGCACCAGCTCGTGCGGCTGCACCCCCCCCCCCCGCCACACCTCGTCGACCTCGGCATCACACAGCTCGGCGAGAGCCACGGGCGCGAGCGCCGCTACAAGTACTTCACGCTCGCGAACTACCAGACCGTCGCCGCGCGCGAAAACCTCGCGAACACCGCGCCACCCGGGTACTTCGTCCACGCAGGCGAATTCATGGATGTGGACCCCGGCAACTTCTACAAGGACGAGCTGGAATTCATCCAGTATGTGGACAACTTCCCCGGAGAGGACGGTTATGTACCGGGAGCCAAGGGTAAGGGCAGAGTTAGGAAGCGGAAGAATCCGATCTTGCCGGATGGGAGTGTCAAGAAGGGCCGCCCACGCAAGACGGTGTCGGAGGGTGGCCGCGGAAAGAAGAGGAAACGGGATGACGAGGAAACGGCGGCGGCGGCGGTAGCAACGGACGGTGTCGCACCACCGCCCGACGCGACCTTGGACTCTGCCTCTGCGGCGGGGGCGCCACCGCCAAAGAGGAAGCGAGGACGGCCTCGGAAGGAACGACCTGTAGAAGAAGGGGAAGCAGGGCCTTCTACCGCTACTGGTGAGATTGCTACAGGAGAAGCCGCGTCTGCATCAGCTGTCGTCGAGAAGGTCCCGAAGAAACGAGGACGGCCGCGCAAGATTCGACCAGAAGGCGAAGAGGCGTCCGCGTCTGCCCCCGCCACGCCCGCCATTCCGAAGAAACGCGGGCGGCCGCCGAAGAAGAAAGTCGAGGTGTTCATTGATCGTCCTCCTCCCACTACCGGCGATGCGAGTGAACCAGTGCCACCAGCTGACGCAGGCAACGAGCCCGGTGATGAACCCGATGCGACCGCGGACCACACCGATGCACAGGCTGAGCCCGCGCCCACAATCCCTGTTGCTGATGTCGCTGTCGCTGCAGCGGATGCACAGTCGCAGTCGCAACCGGCCGAAGCACCTACTGAAGCGACTGAGACTGAGACAGCGCCTGCTGAGTCTTCGCCTCTCGATACACCCACGTACAGGCGGTCTACGAGGGTGCGAAAGCCTCGCATACGAGAGGACGAGAGCCCCGTCAAGACCCCCACACGAACCCGTAAGCGCAATGCCGCTGCCACCCCCACTACAAGCAGTGTACAACCCATGCAAGTTGATGTGGCGCCGCGTCTAGCTGCCTCGCCGGGGCCTGTATCACCAGTAGCTGGTCCGAGCAACGCACCGGCTGAAGAAGACGTGATAATGCAAGACGCGAATGCGGATGCATCTCACGTGCCCTCTGTTTTCCAACCATCTGCCGCTCCAGAAAGCGTCACTGCAGATGTGCCGAATGATCCTGCGATGGCCCCGCCCCAGACACCGCAACGTGCCGTAAGTGCTGCAAACAGATTCAAAAGACGTTGTATTGATTTTCTTTAGGCTGCCTCCGCTGCTGCAACTCTGGCCTCGATGTCGGAAGCCAGTGGGCAGAAACGTGCTGAGCCCGATACGCCATCGCTCACCCCCTTCCCCAAACGCGCGAAGACGGCCACTCCTTCGAGTGGCTATCGCGCAAAAGTCAACATCACACAGTCTAGGCGCGAGAAGGAGTTGGTTCGTGTTATCGCCGATGCAGGCGGCGTGGTGAATATTGGAACGAAGGAGTTCTTCGAAGCGCACGCAGCTTTAGTCGACACGCTCATCAAAGCTGGTGAGGCAGTGAGCACCCGTCAAGGCTCGCGCATCGATAAACGTACGCTCGATGGTACATTGCGCGACCTCGAGGAACAGGGCAAGGTCAAGCTTGTGACCACGACGGTGCAGAGCACGACTGGCAACAATCGTTCCATTCGAGTCGCGTACCTGCCCGACACGCCCGACGATACCCTCAAGTCCTTTCTTGCGAACCTGGGTAGAACCCAGGTGCCGCTCCTCCAGACCCACGTGAAGACTCTCGAAGAGCCGATGGAATACGGTGGGAGTAAATCGCAGAAAGTTGTGCGACCTGCTGCAACTACTACTCTGTTGACCCCGGACTCATTTACTCACCACCCGCAAAACGTGAACGAGTTCCTGAATCTGGACGCGAAGAGTATGCGGGCCACTCTCCTCTCGGACCCTGACATCGCGGCACAATTGTACAGGTACATTCCCGGTCGCATCGCGCGCGCGAAGGCCCTTCATCTGCATATGGTGTCTTTATTTGGAGCGTCCGTCGGCGAGAACGTCCTCTCAACGCAGGAACGCATCGTCCACCTCAATTACTTCACGCAGAATCTGCCCGTGTCAGTGTACTGCTCAATCGTCTCCCATCGTGCATACAGCGAGGAGCTGGTACAGCTGTTCAGCACACCCGAGGGCCGTCAAACCTCGCTCGGTCAGCTGCCTCCTGGCGTAGCAGACGAGTTGGAAGTAGGGAAGTCGCGGTCTAGGGCGCGTTTCATGGAGGTACTAAATGTGCTCTACCACTTGGGACTCGCTGTACCTTTGCAGGTATCACAGGCCCCCGAGCCGTTCCTGAGGTGCAATGCTGGAGGCATCAATCCTGCCGCATTTGACAAAACAACGTACGATGGCACCGCCACTCTCAATGCCCCGCAGTACTGGCACTTCACCGCAACGGTTCCGCTCCATCTGTGGGCTTTGTCGGACGTTGATCCTCCAATGTGGAAAATATCGGCGGTCCACAATGCCGAAGCCGCCTCAGAATACTGGCAGGACCTTCAACGATGTGCGACGGACTCGGAATTTGCGAAAGAGGCCGTTTCTGATGTCCCTCTCGGTGACGCTGCGAGGGTCATCCGGCTGGACGTTCCTAAGGGGATGGTCAAGATGCTGCGGCGTTCGAACCAGTGGAAGGTTTCATATAAATTCTCGGACCTCCAGAAACGATTTCTCCGCCATCACACCGATGCACTCTCAGCAACCACGCCGCTACAGCACGCGGACAGCGAGACCCGTATCAACGAGATTGCGAACACAGTGGGCGCACCTCCCGAAGAAGTTGTTCTGTTTTACGAGAGCGAGCGTTCCGGGTTATTGCGAGAGCTTGAGAGAGCGAAAAGTAGGAGCAAGCGCAACACGGCTGAAGAGAAGGCGAAGCGCAGGGCGGACGAAAAGGCAGCTCTCGCACAGAAATTTGCGGATGCAAAAGCCCAGCGAGAGAAGGATTGGGAAGCCCTTCTCAGTCGCATCCATCCTGAACCTGTGAAAGGCTCTCTCACCGCGCGTATACGACAAATCAAGGCCAGGTTCCTACAAGCTGCTGGCGCCGATATTCTGAAATGGGAGGCTGAGATTGCGAACGCCATCGAGGAGACCAAGAAGATACCGGCGAGACGTACAGGCGGGACGAGCAAGCCGCCGCTCTTCTCTCATGTTCTCCCTCAGAGGGTTGCCCTACCCCCTTTCACAATACAGTCTCACGAGAAACCCATTGAAGATCTCATTGCCCTGCAAGGCCCTCCAATTGTGAGTCGGCCAAATAGAAGCTCGGGAAAGAAAGATAAGCAGGCTGGAGAAGGTACGTGCGACACCGTCTCCTCTGTGAGGCTACACTGAAACTGATATCTCCAGGCGAAGAGGAAGGTGGAAGAACTCGACGTCGCCACAGGTTTCAGTGGAACAAGGATTTCGATGAGTTGGCGCGGGATGCTTCTGTCATTGTTAAGGCTCGCTGTAGAGATGGAAAGCGCCTTGATTGGGGCGCCTTAGAACAAGTCTTTCCAGCCGTCCCGAGGAACACGGTACGCCAACGTGTGGGCAGCCTTCGTGAGCAGCCTGGTGCGGAGGCATACTTCAAGCGTCTCGAAGACCGCTGGCATGAAATCTGGCTCAAATACCTAGGAACCGCAGAACTTCCCGACGATGACCCGACAAGCCCAACGAACTTCGATATAGTGACGCACATCAAGTTTCTGCGAAGCCATATTGATAAAAACGCTCTGTACGGGCCTTGTTTTTACTTGTACGCTCTTGTGTAACTAAAATCATCTTGGCAGCCGTGTCGGATTCCTGCAAACGGAACTTCCTGCAATGACATCTCTACCGCCAAACGTGGAATCTCTAAGCCAGAGATGGGAAGTTATTGAGAAACCGTGTACAGCACCGACATGGGATTTCATGTGGAATGGTCTCGGTGAGGAAAGTCGGGAGAAACAGTTTGTCCAGCAATCCTTCCTCGCAGGGGGCAACGAAATTCCGACGACACGAAGATATGATTCTGAACAGGTCTATGTCGCCGATTCCGCTTTGAAGGTTAATTGACCCTTGTTCGTGCATGATCGATTCTTACTCTTGACACAGATGATGTTAGGAACTCCCAACGAAACGTATAATTCAGACGATGCCTCGCGCCTTTTGGACAGCGCCGGAGACTCCTTTGTCAAGACTGCAGTTTCGGATTTGCTTGAACGAGGTGTTATCTCGAAGGTTGTACGCGATCCTGCGAAGTCCAGGCCGGGACGCATGTTCAAGATCTCAGAAATGTCGGTCGCAACCTGTTGCTGGCTTTCACTCTGACGCTCACAGGACTACTTACACAGGAATCAAAACGCACTCAACGGTCCTTTGCCCGGCGACCTCTTCCCAGATGCGGCCGCTCTTGAAGAGATGTTGTCTGAACAAGATGACCCGTCAGCATGGCGCGAGTGGGATTTGCTCGCCTCAGATGGCGACACAGCCGCATTGATCGAGTTGGTTTCTGACAACAAGGTGAGCAGTTTCCACACTCAGAGAAGTATTTCTAGGCTGACATTGAAAAGGTGGAGTTCAAGATCGACACTGCGGTTGCACGCGCAGCTCGGAAATTGCTCGACTGGAATAGCAAAAAGACGGGTGTGACACTTCTTACCCATATAACTCCTTCCCGCTCACCAATATCTCAGATGATGACAACATCGAAACTGCGGTTTCGGTGCGCGTGAAAGACGCGCCAGACATTGTCACAGATACAAACCGGTCTTTCACTCCGGAAGGTCGCTCTGTGGTCCCTGATCAAGATCACGTGTCGGATCTTGCGGTTGATACGGACACTGCCAAGCATGGTGTCAATGCACTTGGCCAGAAAGCCTGTTGCCGACGCACGACGTCAGGACCTGTCGACTGTGTGACTTGCCTTTCAACGCAACTATCGTCGTTGGAAGATGACGAGCCGGAGCGTATCAAGGCCCTGCGTTGTGTCGTCGACGTTCTCGGCAAAGCAGGGTCAGCAGGGTTGACGAAAGCACAACTGATGGTAAGTTCATGAACAGTCATCAGCGGCAAAGGATACCTCAACGTCCTGTTGCAGAATTCTTTCGATCCGCCAGAGCAGGAGCTTCTTCCTACCATCATCGATATCATAACAAGTGCAGACGTACCTTTGGCATTTTGGACTGGGTTTAGTGATGTGGTGTTGGTTTCCTCTTCCCACATTTCTTCCTGGTCCGTTGTTACAGCCGACAACGATACTACCGGACAGGTAAGGGTCTTCCCGCGTCGATGGCTTGACATCGATGGCAGAAGGATGAGTGAGGTATGGGAAGCAGCACGGAAAGCTGTAATGGGAATTGTACTATTCCATCCTGGTATATCTGAGGTAAGTGCCGTCTCTCTGGTATCAAGCGTTGTGAGAATACTGATATCCTTCAGGCGGAATTGCGTTGGCGTCTGCGATCAGTGTACGACAGGCAGGAAGTGACCGATATTCTTGGCCACCTCCTCGAGGCGGGATATCTGCAGCATCATGTCGAAGGGCATCGCCTTTTCGATCCCAGTCCCGCCGATAACGCCGAGGAGAACTCATCATTCTGGTCAGTGGGAGGGAGGAAGTGTTGGTACTCGTTGTAGCGTGGTGGATTTGGCGACCAAGCAAGCCGTATTACTAGGTGCGTGCCTTATAAGGTTCCTGTGGATCGTCTCTGAATGTCTCTCGCAGAATTGTATCAACTTTGTCATCGGCATCATGTAGCATATTTGGGCTATCATACAATGGCTTCACACACAGACCTAGCCCTGGGGGGGCACAACCGAGTGTCCATCAAGCACAGGACCTAGTGATCCACAGAGTCGTACATCTTCTTCTCTGTCCAAGAAGGTACGGCGTTGCATCGCGACTGCTGTATTGCCACAGTAATGTCCGCACTTACCTTCAGGTCATGGTGTGTGTGCGTGGGTTCACTTATCCCGAAGCGCGGCATAATTGCGACGGGCTGGTGCGCATTTTCCTATGGAATATGATGCACGATGATGCTTCACTTCTTGAAGCTCATTGGTTGATAGAGACGGGTCAATGCGGTCGCTTACGGCAAGATAGAGTTTGGGCTGCATGATGGCAACGACCGCGTTTCCCATCAGCTGTAATGTTCTCATCTGGCGTCTGCGCGTTGGAGCAGTCGACGGTTTCCTTCGTCTCCCCCACCACCCTCCTTGACTGCTTCTCTCCTTTGGTTGGTCTTGTAACTCGGCTGGGCCGTATTTTCTCTTTCAACCCTCAGTTTATCTTCTTGCAAGCCTTGGCTGGTCGATCCGGTCGTGTTTCCCGGCCCTAGCGGCATTCTCTTCCAAACCCTTCATTCACGGACCACTGCAGTGAGTCAAAACATCTCTAGGGCAGGAATTATCCTCACGTAGCTGTCCAGATCCCTCTGTTATGCGCGTAAAGCAGATATGGGAATTTGTTCCAGTCCTTGCAAAGATCAAGCTCCTTGTGAGTGCTCGCTATAACACGTCTTCCACGAATGGTACATAGAACCTCTATCACAATCTGCTGACAATCGGCTTAGATTGAGCGTATCACGTTCTCAAGGATCACGGTCTTCTACGTCGTTTTTTCCGTGGTCCACTGCCTGATACAAGTCATCTTTCAAGTCCAAGCATTCGGTATCAATGCCAGCGCCGCACGTTTCCTGAACGATATCATAGTGCAAGGAAATGCCACAGAGACGGGATTTGCGGTCCTCGGTGACGACCTCCGCATGTGTTATTCCGTGCCGTCCAAATTGGATGCCTCAAGCTGCGTAGTGATCTGGGACGGAAAAGTCACGCATACCAACAACGCTGCGGCACTGGGGGTTCAGAGCGGCGCAGGAGGAACTTCTCAACCCCAGGAACCTTCCAGCAGCATCTTGTCGCTCTCGTCTGAGATGGACTTGCCATCTGAGACTCCCTTCGTGCAAAATCTGCAGAGTCCCGTGCCCACTTCGAGCTCTTCGAGCGTATTGAACAGTGACTCATCGTCAGCTCCCTCCTCTTTACGGACCTCTTTAATCCTGCCTTCCACTACAGTCACTGCCGTTCTCGAGAGTATTGTCACTGTGACCACACGGCCCGTCCTTCCTATCGCTGTTCTTGGTCACGATTCTGGCGACATTCGGACTGTTGTTACCGCCTCTACCACCCAAACGCACACTGTCACCGTCCAGCCCTCGCCTACTCCCACTGCTCATGACGACAGTGTCAACCAGCGTGGCTTACGGAAGGTCTGATCATGACCTGTCATTCTGATAAATTCTAATGTGATTGCCCTCTGCAGCGCGAGACTCCGCACGTCATCTCAGCGTCGACTGTGAACGGGCAGGCTCAGGTACAGGTGGGCGGACTGGGTGGTAATGAAGCAACCCTGTCGCCAACCTGTCTCCAGACGCTTAATTGGCCTTTGGCGAGGTCTGTTTTTTCCTGGCTGCTGATACATTCAATGCTAACTCTATGCAGAGTCGACAACACGAAACGTGAGGACATCGTCTTCATCGGTTTCTCTATCTGGGTTTTAGGCATGTCACTCGTTGCCGTTCTGAACGAGTCGCCACCGCACATGTACGTTGAATCCATGCTTCATATCTTCTCTGATTTAGGGTCTCCTAGTGTCGCATCTTTCCTCACACACATGCTGGCGACCGCTTGGTCGGCTTTCCAGCTTGTGAACACACAACAGTTCCACGGCGATTTCAGCCGTCTGACAACTCGTGGTGCATGTGGCGTCAACCTCTTGCCTACATATTGGAGTGCCCGCGCAAAAGCAGAGATTCCTACGTTGTCTATGAACGTTCTGGCGCTGCTCATCTCAGCGTACTTGTCTTGGAGACTGATGAAGGTACGCATCTAAGCGTCAACTTCTACTTTGTTCGATGGTGAAACTCACTGCTCTTCGTAGTCATTCGGCTGGCAGACATTCAAGAGGGTCGGAGCTTCGCTGACTATGCGCCACGCCTACCGCATCGTGTTGATCTTCTCCATTGTCATTCAACTGTCCGCATTCTTCATAGTGGTGGCCGTTGCACTTTGGATCGATCAAGTCTATAATGGCGAGATCGCTCGTCTGACGAAACTGAGTGTTGCTTTCCGAGCGAGCATGATGTCAGTCGCCTTTTTGTCTAAATGGTGGATATACTCACGTTGCTTACGTGCACAGTACCGTGTTACTTGTACGTCCTGGTTGTAGTTTTGACATTCAAGCCTACTGACAGGACCTCCTAGCTCATGCTACCATGGCTGACTACGGTACGATTCACTGATGCACCCAGGAGGATAATTCTGATATAGATCTTCAGGGCTGGATATCTGTGCGTCGAGAGTACAAGGTCCCAATGCTCGTTTTCCTCGCCGTTTCTTTCCTCTACCTCGTTGGCTGGTCTACGATGTTCATATCTGGAACTTTCCGATGGACATTCGTCGAATGGCTCTTCTTCAGCCTCATGGTGACAGCGTCCGCCGTACTGGCGTTGGCGACATTCATCTTGGGCATGATCTGCCGTCTCAACTTTGGGAAAGGTCTTCCCCGCTATTGTGAGTATCAATCCAACTGATGGAGTAGCACCCTCCGCTGACATCGTGTTCCTGTAGTGAATAAGCAGGAGCCCCTCCCAGGCGATGACTTCGAACCCGCGTTGCCATACAATCAAATGCAAGATGAGGAGAAGGTGGACTTCCCGAACTACGAGACACCTATCCCTACATTCTCGGCGGTATATCCAGCGACTCCTCCTCCTACACATCAATATGCTACGGCCGCGGGGCGCACAATGGGTCCTCGTTTCTTTGCCCCTCCCCCGGAGCTGGTCAATTCGACGTCAGAAACTGGGCTCGTCCGTCAGGGCAGTGGAAGCAGTCAACGGAGTGGAACTAGTGTCAGTTCTCAGGACAGTAGTTTGTCGAGCTTGTCGATGAAGGGGAAACGTTGGGTCATAGAGTAGTTGGCTACTTTGTCTTTTTACACTTCGCTGTACTTTACCACTGTGTGGTCGAATCTTCACATGTAGTCCCGAGGCCCGAGGCCTTGCTCGTATTTTACTTTTGCCAATGTATCCATTCTTGCCGAGACCTTGTAAAATAACACTACTACCCAAGATGTGTATGAGGAAAAGAATCGTGAATAATGATAATGGACGAGAAGTATGAAGATATCGATAGTACAAAAAGCATGAAACTATGCTACAGTGGGTGGACGTCTAGGAAAAGCCTAGGATAGAAAATCTGTACGTGGATCATCCTGTGTTCCCGGTGAAGAGTCTGAGGTGCTGGGCGTTTCGAGTGGTGATGTAGCGGGGGTAGCCAATTGTATCGCCTCGACTTCCTTCTCTTTCTCAATGGCCGCTTGGCGAGCGACAGTCGCAGTTTCGTAAGCGGGATCGGAGGGCATTTCGGCTGGCGGATTGGCGAGCTCGGCACTCTCGAAATTCCTCAGTAAATCTTGGAAGTCGAGCATCCATGGATGGTCTATAAGTTCCATCGCCGTGGGACGCTGCATGGGATCGATGGTTAAGCATTGCCTGATGAAATCGATACCCTTCTCGCTAAGTTGACCAGAGTCTGGGAGAGGAGGATGCTGCGTCGCTACGCCGATATGGAACATGATAGCCCTGTAGCTCTTTGTCAGACATGTTTGTTGAAGATTTCAAGTATGCTTACCATTCGTTGTCCAAATTGCTCCACGGTTTATGACCTGTTGCGCACTCGAGCACGACACAGCCCAACGACCATATATCCATTGCACCGTGCCTTCCCCGTTTGTTATTCCTGATGACCTCGGGCGACATGTACATCGGTGTGCCTGTGAGACTATTGTTTGTTCCGCGATTTGCGCCTATAGCTGGCATGCTCGCATCTGTGGCTCTCCGCGAACGTTGAATGGTTCGCTGATTCTTGGCCAGGATCTTGGCAGCACCGAAATCGACGTATTTGATAACGCCCTGATGATCCAAGAGGATATCTACACATCGTATGAGCATAGGGCGACGATTATATAACGCAGCAGACTTACTGTCCGGCTTGATGTCCCGATGAACGACGCCCATGGAGTGAAGATACGCGAGACCTTCCAGCATCTGCATCGTGTATACTTGCATGATACCTTCGTCTTCGATCCTGCCGTGCTCCAGCAAAGCAGCGAGACTGCCACCCTGACAGAACTCTTCGAATATGTAGACCTTGTCGCGGTGGACTTCGATGCCATAGTACTCGACAACGTTCGGGTGATGGAGAAGCTCCATGACTGACAGCTCGTCTTTGATCTGACTGTAGAGATTGGACAAGCCGGCAACTTCTTGGAACTTGATCTCCTTGACTGCCATGAGCGA
Organism: Ceriporiopsis andreanae CBS 279.92; assembly: GCA_001969225.1. Lineage (NCBI taxonomy): Eukaryota > Fungi > Basidiomycota > Agaricomycetes > Polyporales > Meruliaceae > Ceriporiopsis > Ceriporiopsis andreanae. Next base: position 77,204 of record ALYI01003544.1, read on the forward strand.
ACCGCTGTCGAGGTTGACGGCGAGGTAGACAGAGCCGAAAGATCCGGCACCGATGAACCTGCCTTGTTGCCAACGTATGGAGATATTCGAGCTCGAGCCAGCAAGGAACGCGAGCGAGCGATCCACCAACTTCTCCTCGTCAAGTACGCGACCAACTGTGTGCTGGTCCATGCCAATCTCAACCCGCTTCTTCTCCAGGTCTGTGATGGCATCTCTCGTCCGCTCCCAGAAAAGTCGAAGATGCGTATCGAGGTATGTCGGCTTGTTGGTGTCCTCCTCCTGCAAGATGAGCAGGTCGTCCTCCTGGTCAAGCTTGTCAACAAGGGCGTGCTGCCTTAGCAGTTCCTCCTGTCGCTCCTTCTCCTTCTTTGCCTCCAACGTGGACCGCGCACCCAGAATGTCGAAATGACTGATCAGAAGTGTCATGCAACTCGCGACCTTCTGGCGAAGCATCTCGAATTGTTCGGCCGGTAACTGCAGGATGTTGTTGCGGCGCGTACGGTGGAGAGTGAACTCGAGGGCTGTGACCGCCCAACGGAAGGTCTTGCGATCGTTAGGGTCGCAGTCGTCGCATATGAAGGATACCCATGAAATGGCGAGCTTGATCAACAGTCGGTGGAACTTCAACGACGACGTTTGGTCCATGTACTTCTGCACGTGCTGACCGTGCTCCGACGCGAAAACGTACCAGTTTTCGAGAAGCTCCTGGTAGCCGGCGGTATCGTGCAACGCTGACCGTACATAATGCACCGAGTCGACGATGGATTCTGCGAGGCGGTTCGTGGCACGACTGATCTTCCGAATTTCGTGGTTGACTGATGGCAGATGGGCCTGTTGCTCGATGATGCATGCAGGCGACGGGAGCGTGTCGTCGATTACTTCGCCGTCTTCATTGAACATGAGGAAGGTGTCACTGAACTGTTGCTTCGCAAGAGCCAGCCGATGGTGAGGACCGTCTGCGATGAGACGCACGCGGTTGTCCGCCAGCTTGAGGTCGAACTTCGGCAACTGGAGCATGAGGACCATCCCAGTCCACAAGAATCGCGTCCTTGGGGAAATGACTAGAAGGTAGCCAACATCGTCGTCGATGACTTGATCGCCCTCGCCTTTATCCATCAGCCACGAAGCCTCGTCCGCCTCGTTCACTTCGAATGCCTCCATCAGTATTCGACGTATCCTCTCAGGATGGTGGCGGAGGTTGCTTGGAGCGACAATGTAGGTGCCCTCTTCCTCGAAGGATTGCGTGTAGACAAGACAGTGGTCCGTCTCGACAAGCGCGGACATGAACGTGTCCACTGAAATTTCAGCAAGATTATACTCTGCCGAGTTGCTGAATCTCTGAGTGAGGACCCTAGACAATCATACTCAGCAAAACTCGCCATCGTGCCCCGTACTCACTCACCGAGCCAAGCGTTGTAGTTTTCGATAACGCTGCTTCACACCCTCGAGAATTTTGCCATACCAACTGGTCAACTGGTCGTTAGTCATAGGCTTGCTCGCAGCCACTGCTTCTCGTAGGTGCGTCTGGAACGCAGAGCTGGTGGTTCCGTTGGGTGTAGTGGATCCTATAGGCTCCATATTGTTCACCATCTGTGCTGCCTTTTCACCGGATGCGATGGGTATTCGAATCTGAGTGTCGAAGTAGTTGGTGACGCGAACCATGAGTTTGTTGGTGAGGGTACTGCCGATATCGTATGAACTCGTGTAGACGGGAATAACTGATGTTATGTGCTCACCAAAGTTGCTCTGCAACCAGCGAGGCCCCGCCAGGCACGGTGAGACTGACATCACTGAAGGTCGCCCACTGTGTCTCTATAACATCCGTCTCTTTGAAGTAAATCGCCTTCGCGCCGCTCTTCAGCTTCCAGTGTATGAGCTTGAAGAAGAATGTGAGGGCTTCGAGAATTACGGCGTCATAGTCGTCGCTGATGCAAGGTGGTAATTTCCAGTTGCCCCCCGGGTCAGGGAGCAGGAATGCCTCGTACTGACGCTTCAGCGTGCAAGCGAAGCCGATCTTGACCTTGAGGTCCTCGGTCATCTGATCAATGATTAAAATATCTGGGTTCTTGAGCTTCTGGGCATAGTCAAGCCGTACGCGAAGGACTGCCTGCGATAAGTTGGTCAAGAACGACACCAATGGCACCAGCTCCTGCTCGAAAGATGGTAGATTCATCTTCCGGAACATAGGAGCAAGATTGACGTGTGCGTCTCGTGTCGTGCCAACGAGGGCGTGGATGGTGGTCATGGAGCCCTTCTCGAACTGCCGCTGCATGGCCTCCTCTTTGAGCAGTCGTTCTACGAACGGCGTCCCTGCGGTGCTCTCGCTTGTCGAGTGCCCGGGAAGCGAGTGCGTGCCGTTCGAGGTCGGTTGTGTCACATCCAACGTGGCGCTCCCTGTCCATTTCCGTAGAAGGGAGATCTGCTGGCGCAGTGAAGTGATGACCGTGGACCAGGTGTTCAGAGTATCGACGCGAGATTGAAATTCGGTATCTCCGGCTGTAGGGTAATCGAGACAGAAGCTACGGATGCTTGGGTATAGCGAGTAGACAATGTCTACTTTGCGCAGTATGGTGTTGACTTGCCTGAGGGCGTGGTCCGCTCGAGACACTTCCGAGTCTGCAGGGACGTCGGAGACGCGAAAGGCAAGGACCTCCTTGACAATTGTGTCCACCGACCGCAGCCTACGTTCTTCGAGCCTGCGCTTCTCCTCTGCCTCTACTCTCCCATGGACCTTCGCGCGAATTCCTAACCAAAGGTTCGCACGATTGTTGTCCTCGTCCACGATGGATTTCAGCTGCGCGTTTATTCGAGTGTTCTCCGACTTGAGAACGTCGCCAGAGAGCACGGAGGCTAGCATGGCCTGCCACTCCAAGCGCTCCCTGTCTTCGAGGGTCTGTGGCTCTATCGGGTCGGTCTCGAGCATAATGGACGAGAGTCGGTCGTAGCCCTCGCCACTGCCTCCTGATGACCCTCTCCCGTCGTCGTCGTCACTGTCCCCATTGTCCAGCAGCTGTCCATGTCCACGGTTGTAATAGTGACTGTCGGGGTCGATCCGGGGGTCGTCTTCAACACCCAGACCTGGACGATAGCGCCTGACGAACTGGTTGTAGATGCTCCTGTTCGCCATGCTCTGAATGGGGAGATTAGCACCGCCGGGCCCGTTAGAGAACGCGGACCGCGTCCGCCCTTTGTTACGTCCCTTCGAGACACTACCGTGCACGGACGTCGCGGACGAGTACGAGTGCCGCGACCCCGAGGTTCCCCAGTTTCCCCCCTCCTCCTCGTCATCCGCGTCGTCCTCCGGGTGAGTGTAGAGGGACGGCGTGTGCCGCCTCATATTGGAGGCATTGGAGGACGACGAGTAATCATGGGCGGATAGTAGATACAGGTTGAAAAGTTTGCGGGAGGTGTTGGGATGAGCTGAAGGAGAGCCTCAAAGTGCGCTGCGCCGACCATGGCCTCCATATCCCAATCAGAACAGACGCGCACAAAGATGTGCCTCGGCGCCAATCTACCCTCATATCCCTTCTTTCCTACTATCCGCTTGCATCCGCCACCTATCCTACTTTTCTCATCAGCAGTCCTACGCTAACTTCAAAATGGGTGTCGTAGAAAAGGTAAGATCGCGCTATGTCTGTGCCTAGTTTGTAGGAGCCTCATTGCGCGTTTGCTTCCCAGATCAAAGAGATCGAGGGTCAGCCATACCACTGCTTGTTATCCGCGAGGTTATGCTGAAAGGTACGGCGCGTATTACCCAGAGGAGATGGCGAGAAGTATGTCTGTCTTGCCCTACACGTAATCCGGTTACACCCAGCTGACGTGCGACTGCAGCGCAGAAGAATAAAGTGAGCCCATATCCCGCAAGGTTCAAGGGTACAGCTGAGCGGGGCCCGCGCCGAAGTAGGCGACAGAATATCATTTGGGTCTCCTGAAAGCAAAGCTTGCGCGATACCGGGCTCAGCTCCTTGAACCCACGTCCAAGTCTGGTGGTGCGGGTACCGGTTTTGACGTGCAGAAATCCGGCGATGCAAGAGTCGCGTTGATCGGATTTCCATCAGTTGGCAAGGCAAGCGGCCTGTAATCCAGCTTTGTAGCTGCAGTTGACTTGTTTTATTAGTCTACTCTGCTGAACAAATGCACGAACACGGTGTCGGAGTCTGCGGCATATGAGTTCACAACGCTTACCGTGAGCTCCTCTTACAGCGCTAGCGTTCTACCTCACATAACAAGACGGACTCTGCCAGGCCATCCCCGGTGTGCTAGAATACCAGGGTGCACGGATACAACTTCTCGATTTACCGGGAATCGTAGAGGGCGCGTCCCAAGGCCGTGGGCGTGGACGCCAGGTTGTTTCCACGGCAAAGACTGCTGATCTGATTCTCGTAATGCTTGATGCAACAAAGTCTGAAGAGCAAAGGCGACTGCTTGAGATCGAACTCGATGCGGTGGGTATTCGCTTGAATAAGCGGAAACCAGACGTTGTATTCAAGCGCAAGACAACTGGTGGCGTGAGTCTCCGTTTACGCGTCGCGCTTGGAATAGTCTTATTTCTAGATCCGTCATAATAACAGATCACGGTGCGTACATTAGTTCTCATGGGTTCGGCGCCGATATTTAACATCGATCAGTTGAACACCACGGTCAAATTGACGAAGACCGATGAGAAAACTATACGCACTATTCTTGCCGGCTGTAAGTCTACCGCAGAATTCTCGGAACATACACTCACACACAGGTTTAGACAAATTGCATAACTGCGATGTCATGATACGAGAAGACATCACCACCGACGAGTTCATCGATGTTCTCATCGGCACACGCAAATACCTCCCATGTCTATGTAAGTGTATTACATTTTGCGCTTCGGAAATCACCGACCAAACGACCTCCCAGACGTGTATAACAAAATCGACGCCATAAGTATGGAACGGTTAGACAAGCTCGCACGAGAAGATCACACAGTGGTCATCAGCTGCGAGCTCGGACTCAAGTGAGTGGTTCTTGTGTCGGTCGTCGGTCTCCGAGTTGACTATTCTTAGCTTGGACTACCTCATTGAACGTATTTGGGCGGAGCTAAGTCTGGTGAAAGTCTACACCAAGAAGCGTGGGGTACATCCGGACATCAATGATCCAGTATGCCTCCGGAGAGGAGCCACCATCGAGGTACATTCCAATTGTCGCGATTCTTCCGGATGTCTTAGACCACCTCGATGACAGGACGTGTGTAACCACATCCATCGTTCGCTCGCCGCAAACTTCCGTTACGGACTGGTATGGGTAAGTGTCGTTTGGGACCTGATCGGGTGTGCCACTCGCCACACGCTGACATCCGGTCTAACCTGCTGCAGGGAAAGTCCTCAAAGTTCAACCCTCACGCGCAGAAGGTGGGACTAAGCCACCAATTGCAGGACGAGGATGTCGTATCAGGCAAGTTCCGTTCTTCGCGTTGACTAATATGAAAGCGGCTGCTAACGTACGCATGGTGCAGTTTTCACGAAATAGATGGCCACAGATTGTGTGATCCGCCTAGCCCGGATAGCGGTCTCGAGCGGCGTGGTCGTTGTAGCCTCGCGAGTCCGTTGTAGGATAGAAAGGATTCTGTAAACGCGGGATATGATCTGCACGGAATATTCTACGAGAAAGAGATCGTTGTCGACGAACAGAACAGAGGTGAATCGAGGCTGGAAAAGGCTGCCCGACCCTGGGCCACGTGTAAAAGAAGCCCCTGAGGACGATGTCGTCAAAGATCTGAATCGGTTCCTGATAGAAGCCGCGACGGCTGCACGCAAGATTTCGCAGTCGACCACCGGCATGTGCGAGCTTTCAGACATTCCTCCCAGCCTATTTGTCGCGGCCAGGACAAAGGGACAAGGCTAGCGGCCAACAAAGACAGGCTGCCGTACTCGTCTTGCCAAACGGAGCGTCTCTCCAAGCAGCTGTGCTGCACGTGTCTGCCTATCACTGGAGATATCCTCTGTCAGGTTTGTCGGCGGCGTCGCGCTGAGAAGACAGAAAACTGACCAGCCAGCCGCGATTGGCGCTGCGCATTCTTGCTCTGTTACACCCACTACCACCATGGGATCCCTCGATTTCACATCCTATACCACAGACGACCCCGTCGAGCTCATATTCCTCGGCACCGGCACCTCCTCGAGCCTACCCCATGTCGACTGTCTCACCGCCCCGCCCGACGCCAAACCGTGCCGGACTTGCCTCTCGACGTTGCGTCCTGAGGGCAAGAAGAACATCAGAGTACGTCGGCCCAGCCTCGCGTGTTGCAGATCGTCCCGAAGCTGATCTTCGTCGCGCAGCGAAATACATCCGCCGTCCTCCGGGTTCGTGGGCGGGATGGCGAGAAGAGGTGAGGGACGATGCGGATGTGGCGTACAATGCGGCTGATATCTCCGTGCGCCGCCAGGACAATCGTGATAGATGTTGGCAAGAGTTTCCAGGCCTCTGCAGTTGAATGGTTTCCGAAGTATGGGCTGCGGCGCATAGACGCGGTCCTGATCACTCACGCGCACGCCGATGGTGAGTTCCCGCTACTGCTTTTGTGGCGATCGACGTGGACCATGCTGACCGTTACCGTGTTGCAGCAATGAACGGTTTAGATGATCTTAGAGGTGGGTGTCAGATAGACTTCGACCCTGCACCAAGACTGACCATCGATCGTAGGGTGGACATTGCGATCGGCCATACAACCGCACGTTGACCTCTACGTGACGAAACACACATTTGGCGAGGTCCAGCGGTCGTTCCCATATCTTGTTTCCAAAGAATTCGCCTCAGGCGGAGGGGATGTAAGTGGAGTAAGCCAAGCTTTACCCGGAGACGATCTCACAAGCAGCCTTTTAGGTCCCTGAGTTCAAATGGCACATAATAGAAGACAGAGTGCCGTTCGAAATAGAAGACACGGGCATCAAGGTTACCCCATTTGCAGGTGAGTGCTTCAGAACATTGAGGCGCATGTATGGCAACTCAATGTGTGTGACATAGTACATCATGGTCGATTCTTCTCCACCCTACCTCCTCCAGAGTTTTATCCCACCCCTGGCTCTACCGCCCCGCCATCCCCTCCCGCCATACCTGGCACTCCCCGAACCTCCGACATTGTAACAGAGATCCCGGAGACGATACAGCCGTACCTGTGCTTGGGATTCATCATTGATAATGCGGTGGTGTATATGTCGGACGTCTCGCATATACCAGAAGATGTCTGGTCCATCTTCGACCGCTCAGAGGACGGCGCACAGTCGTCACTAGTACCCCCCGTATTCGTTTTGGACTGCCTCCGGCTAAATCCGCACACTTCGCACCTTGGGATCGCGGATTCAATTGCGGTGGCGCGGCGCATGGGTGCAAGCAGGACATACTTGACCGGGTTCGGACACGAGGTCTCCCACGACGAGTACGTGACCATCACCGAAGCTGTGGGTGGGAAGTTCAAGAGCCAGGTGGCGCTCACCAGCGTGGAGAAACAAGGTTTGCAGATGATACCAGAGGGCAACGCCCTGTGGGTGCGCCCCGCATTCGATGGTCTGCAGGTGTATGTATCAGAAGATGGGAAGGTGCGAGATGAGGAGTATTTATGAAGAAGATATGTTCCGTTTCGCAGACCCTGAGCTGCACTTAATTGGATGTGCTGTCATTTATTGGTTGGACTAGCGATGTATCACCCTGCATCATTACTTATGAATACTGGAGGTTCGATTCGTTCACTGTTGTTTTTCTGGAGTCAGCTGGGCATGTCCAGTCCACGGTCGTATCGTTACGGATGCCGCCTAGTGTGCCGGGAGAAACCTCTCGGCGGG
>ALYI01003545.1:0-18725 GCA_001969225.1 Ceriporiopsis andreanae CBS 279.92
GCCAGGCACCCACAGAGCGGCTCGCGCCGTACACAGACAGTGCCGAAGACGACGGCACTCGCACATCGGAGGAATGGGTGAAGCCAGAAATGACGGAGAGCGCACCCATGACGCCCGTCCAGGAGGTCTCCGAGCACGCCAGCACGCCGACGAACCCGCGGCTCGGTAAAGCACGCAGTTTCGTGGGCGGGTTCGTCAGCGGCCTGCGCAGCATCCCGCGCGCGGTCACGCACAGCCAGCTGTACGACCGCCGCTCGCTAGGCCGCGAGTCCTCCCGCACCTCGCATGCCCATTCGCACTCGCATGCCGCGCACTTCTCCGACCCCCGCGTGCTCGGATACGACCTCAAGTATCCGGGGCAGCCGCTCCCGTTCACGTTGCCCATCCTGCTCGCGCCTCCATTCGCGCACGGCGGGCCGCTGTCCTTCTGCACCAGCGCGGCACGCGACTCCAAATTGGGCTCCGATATGGGCGCTGGTACAGGCACGGCGTACACCGCGAACACGGAGCAGAGTGCGGTGCCAAAGCTGAGCAGCCTGCTCGGCGAGCTGAATAGTCTGCCTTGGATTTCACCACGTGTCGCCGCGGACTACGAGCCAGGCGTCGGCGGGCGTGGTGTGGCAGAGAAGAGATCCTCCTCGTGGTACACGATGACGCCGCCCGACACGCCGTCCGTGATTTCACAGCGCTGGCGAAAGCTGCCCGACCCGTGGTTTCCGCCGACGCAGCCCTCTCCTGTTGCAGAAGAAACGGAGGAAGGCATCTCAGTGCAGGACGACCGGGACGAACCTGAGGGCGACGGTGAGGGAGAGGATACAAGCGTTGGTCACCTGAAGGAGGAGCTTCGGACGAAGAGTCAGGCGCTCGATGATCTCCACCGCGTCGTGGAGCACCAGAAAATGTCCATCAGTTCACTAGAGGAGGAGATTGAGCAACTACGCCAGGCCAACCAGGAAAGACTCCAGCGGCGCAGAAGTAGTATGCGCCAGAGTCTGCGCACCAACGGGAGCGTTCGACTGTCCCGCATGTCTACCAGACGTACGTCCGTGCGCGTCTCCAGGACGTCGTCGTTGTTCGAGTAGGCCGTACACCTTAGTACTGATCCTTCGAAGATTATGGTATATATCCGGCCTAATTTACATCTGCATATACTATCATTGTCGTTTAGTTATATCTCGACTGTCACGAAAAATGCTTACGCTAGAGCTTCGCCACGTTGCGCATGGAGGGCATGGCGACGATGGAGCCACCATCAAGTGTTATGGTCGCGCCGTTTATCCACGACCCAGCCTGGCTCGCCAAAAACAACGCAGTACCACCTACATCCTCTGGCCTGCCAATCCGCTGCAAAGGTATTCCAGCTAGAATAACGTCGCCCACCGTCTTCAAAGTGTGTGCCATCACTGGTGAGGATATTAGGGATAGCGATCGAGAAATGAATAGAGAGGCGTACTTTTGCTTTCGAAAGGTCCACAAGCGATGGTATTGCTCGTGATGCCTTCCCATCCTAGCCGCCCCGCTAGAGTGCGACTGAGTTGGTGCAAGCCGGCCTTCGACGCGGCATATGCGTAAGTCTCATGATCCGCTATGCTGAGAGCCTCAATCGAGCCGATCTAAAGCAACGTGAGCGAGTATTGACGCGACTCGTTGAAATGCTCGTACGTTTATGATACGCGCTGGGTCCTTGTACGCCTCACCGTGCTGTCCGCCTTGCTTGGCGGCCTCGCGCAATAACGGTAAACATTTCTGAGTCAAAGTGAACACTCTCTGGACGTTCAGAGTCAGGAGCTTCGTCCAAGCAGCGTCCTAGATACATTCTTGTAAGTACAGCGTCCCGACAGACATAAAGAAGTGCTTACCGGATAATCATCGATTGTCTCTCCCCATGCAGCACCGGCATTATTGACGAGGACGTGCAAAACAGCCTCCCTATCCGAAATTTCCTTCACGAATCTATCCACCTCGGAGAGCTTCTGCAGGTCTGCCGCGATCGAAATACACGTCCCTTGCCCTAGAGCATTTAACGCCTTGGCGACCACGTCGCACTCTTTCGCGGTCCGCGATGAGATGTAGACCTTCAGCCATAATTGAGCATGTCAACAGCGTCTGAAAGACACTCGCACGCACCTTAGCACCATTGCTAACGAACGCGGTCGCAATCTGGGTACAAGGGGATGAATGTGTGTGTGGACAACATGATTCTGAGCGTACCGCCTTGCCTATACCTCGGGAACCCCCTGTGACTAGGACAACCTTTCCGGCGACGTCAAAAAGGTTTGCCGCTTTGAAAGACATCATTTGCGCCTCGCTATGTCCTGCGCTATTGACGTCGTGGTGGAAGGTGACAAGCAGACGGTCGGAATATCGAAGCCGCCAAGCGCTCGGCGGTGAACCGGTGACACGCGGCCACAGCTGACATCGTGCTCGTAGGTGACGATGTCTTCACCCATAGTGTCGACGGCGAGGTGCACTTCGGTACGGCGACGAGATGGCGGCATTACTTATTCAATGTACGCGTGTGGACCTGTGTTGTATGTGTTCGCGTTCCCCGTCGGCGCCTCTGTTGCGTCTGCGCATGTTGCAATTGGTGACCACAAAATTGTACAAACATATAGACACGCACCACAGCTCGTCGAAGCTTCAGGCATTGTCCCAATGGTCTCAGGCGTGTGTGTCGCTGAGACCTACGCGCTGTCAGGTAACAATCTCGTATGCCGCTTCGCTTGTCTTCCACCCCAACTTTGAACGTAGTCCGTAGATCAAAGACAGTCATTTATGCAGCCTGCATAGACAGGCTGAAATGAACAGAGAATGGGAGGTGAAGGTCGCGGATGAAGAGAATATTGCCAGGGAATTCCGCGGTGTCCTTGAGTTCGGCATGAACGGCACTGAGTACTGAGCCGTGGGAAAGCACGCTTTGAGGATTTGCTAGGCGCCTTCGCCAGAACGACTCTGACTCGAGCATCCCCACTTTCACTAGATCTCTCACCATCGGCGGAATAAAATGAGTATGTAGGCTTCGCTGCATTGGAATCCACGGTTATTGACGATTTTTGGCCAGATGCCGACGCGTTGAATGGGCGATTGCTCTTTGCCATCCCAAAGAAGGGTGAGCGCTGATTATTTTGAGTTGCGTGCTTGCTGACCCTTTGCACAGGACGGCTGCACGAAAAATGCCTGGAATTACTTGCTGGCATGTCATGGAATACTATATTGTTGCGCGTGTTGCTAACTGACCACAGGGGCCGACATACAATTCCGGAGAGATCACAGATTAGATGTTGCGCTTGTGAAGAACCACCCGATCGCACTGTACGTGATCTCCCTTCTATTTCTTGCAATACCAACGGCAACCAGATTTCAGTGTCTTTCTTCCAGCATCTGATATACCATCCTTCGTTGGCAAGGGCAATGTCGACTTGGGCATCACCGGACACGATGTCATCCTCGAAGCCCAGATGCAAGATCATGTAACAGAGGAGCTCCGACTAGGATTCGGGAAGTGTGCCCTCCAGGTGCAAGTGCCCGAATCTGGACCAGTGCAGTCGGTCGAGCAGCTCGCTGGAAAGCGTGTTGTCACGTCCTTCGAAGTCCTATCCGGCGAATACTTTGGTAAACTCGACGCGAAGCTGCAGCTAACGGGAGACGCGCAGACGAAGATAGAATACGTTGGGGGAAGTGTAGAGGCTGCCTGCTCATTAGGTCTTGCTGATGGTATTGGTACGTCTTGATCCACTCTCCCCCAGTATTGCGTAGCTGACGGCTCTGTAGTTGATCTTGTTGGTGCGTGCAGAGACTTTTGCGTTCGAAAAATGGGCTAATCATCGCGTCAGAATCCGGCGATACCATGCGTGCTGCTGGCCTGCACGCCATTGCAACGCTTCTCGAGACAGAGGCTGTCTTGATCAAGTCGAGCGTTCAAAAACACACCAACTTACAGCCGCTCATCCGCCTGATCACCAGTCGTATTGCCGGCGTGGTTGCTGCTGGACGTTACGTCGTGTGCGAATACAACATTCGCCGCGACCAGCTCCCCAAGGCTACAGCAGTAACACCGGGACGCCGCGCACCAACGATTAGCCCACTGGAGGAAGAGGGCTGGGTCGCTGTGAATGCGATGGTGGAGAAGAAGGGGGCAGCGGAGGTGATGGACCGCCTTGTCGCCATCGGCGCAGAAGACATCCTCATCTTCAACCTAGATAACTGTAGAGTCTAGTCTAGATTCGAGGTCTACTCGTACTTGCTTCTCTGTGAGTGGGTCTTGTGGCCATCCCCCACAATTGTGGTCCGATGCTTCTGCTTGCAGGTGTATCATAGCGTTGCACGTCGGCGTAGAATCGTCCCGTATGTGAGGGAAGCTCAGCTGCTCCAGCCGCAGCAATAGATATCTACTGCGGCCGCACAACGTGTGTATTAGGTTCAACCTCGCTATGAGCGTCACCAGGAACGATAAAAAGGACCATCAATCGTTCAATCAAACTCATCGCACTTTGTTCTGCCTTTCATCCATCGTGATAACCAACCACTTGCGAAACTATCATCTGCTGAATATGTCAACACCTCGAGATACAACAAGTTCTCCTACTAGAGGCCGTTGGGCTCCGCTAGGAAGGGGCAGTCCTACCTCGCCTTCCAGAGGTGGAACTTTCTCTCAGCGAGGTCGTGGATATGGTCCCTTCTACCGAGGGGCGGCCAGTCCGTTCAGGAGTCGTTCATCAGGAAGCAATCTTCCTGGCCGCGATCTTCTGGAAAGGCTGGTCCAGACTCCTCTCGAGACCATTGAGCGAGGTACCTTTCACGACATGCCGGACATCGTGGTGAAAGACCTCCAGTACCTCGCTTCGTACAACTGGACCGACGCAGAGGAGCCAACCATCATTGTGCCCGGTATGCATTTGCGTGTCCTCGTCCAGTGAATGACTTCTAACACAATGTAAATGCCCCGGCAGGCTCACCGCGCATCTGGTTGGACAAGGCCCTTCCGTACCAGTTAGAGCCGGACACTGGAAGCACGTTCGTCGACCAGAATGGCCATCGCATGCAGGACCGCCCGCTGATCCCGCTCTTTCGCGCGGTCGACATCATGGAACAGGAACGCGAGGGTCCCAAGCTCGATTGGAGCGGCGTGGACATCGTCTCAGACCGCAACAACCTCCGTAAGTTGCTGGCTTGGATCCAGGGCAGCGACGAGTCTTTTCGCATCGATCTCCAGCTCGCGGGTCCTTGGACGGTGCTGTTTCACCGCTGGGAGACGCGGGCTTCAGACGAGTCGGACAGGCGGGGTTTCGGCGACTCTTTTGAACGCGCGAGCACGAAGCCGCATCCGGGTTGCGAACGCGCGACCCTCGCAGGTCATCATCGGATAATTACTTATGTAGGTTTTCAGTCCATTTCTCGCACAAGTTGGCAGTGGTGACGATATCTGTTGTAGGACTTTGCGGGATTAAAACTCGTGCTTCGCTTCGAGGTCGACGCCCGTTTCCCCGCCAAGGACGAGCCGTCAGCCAAGGGGAAGAAGGGAGTCTCTGGGGCGAGAGCGCCAGCTGATGCTCTTGATGAGCTTGCTAGTGCCATCTCGTCGATGAGTATCGGTTCTTCCACCTCTGCGGACAGCCCGTCTACCGAAGATGGCCTCCATATCATTCGCGGAGGCTCGATCGCGCCACAATCGTCGCTCATCAAGATAAAGAGCCGCTCTGAATGGAACATGGCGACATACGATTGGAAATATATGTACCCACAGCTCTTCATCGCCCAAATTCCCACCGAGATGATCGGTATCCATCGCAAAGGTTTGTTCTTCGAGGTGAAGGACAAGAAGCTCGTAGCGCCCGAGCTGAGGGAGGTGGCAAAGGAGACGCAGAAGGGGCTGAAACAGCTCCACAAAACACTCGAAGATATCCACAGGTTCGCAATGGCGCACGGAAAGAAGGCTCGGTTGAGTCTGGTGTGTCAGGACGGGGTCCTGAAGGTGATGAAGCGTGAGAGTGCAGATAGCTTCCTGCCGGAGACCGTGTTGAAGCGATTTGAGTCGTAAATTTCTACCTGATCAATGTACTACTGGCCCCACCTGATGCGCGGGAATCTCTGATATGACGATGTGTGTGGTTGAGAATTACCATTAGATAAGAAACATCAAATGTAACTGCCTTTTTTCATTTATATAAACGACAATCAATGGTCCTTGGACATGGGTCGTGCAGTTTCTGTCCAGTAAATATAGGATTCATTCGACATGTGAAGACTGGGCCGGCAAGCCACACTCGATAATTGACGTGTCTGCGCGCAAAGGCACAACACGGCGCACCTCTAATCCTGCACTCGTTATCACTCTGGTCCAGTCACTCTGGACATCCTCGGTTGAGCTCAGGTAGCGAGAATCGTGTGGCGCTCACTTACCAATGTTCGCCCTTGTGCGTTCATGAGACTCAGGAGATGCAACACAAGGGCCTCGCGGCCCCTTGCAGCCGCGCCGAAGTTTGCGGGAATGAACGCTGGCGCAGGTATTTGTTCGTACGTGTTCGTGCCCAAGGCATCCAGCGCGGCGGTCGGCTCTGTCGAAGAAATCGTTAAAACGGTGCTCGGTGTTGAGATCGTCTCGATAATGATGATCTTCGACTGTAAATCAGAGTATTGGCGGTGAGAAGGGCCGCCACGTATTTGTGACAGACAGCAGACTTACCTGAGGGCCAGCTGCGGCTGCAACGTTCTTCAGAATATTTATCTAGGTCATACGATGAGTGTCTCGAGAATATTTCGGGATCATGGATGGCACAAACGGCAGGTTCGTCGGCCCAATCGTGCCTATCAAGCTACACGTAAGCTGCTGCTCTATCTGGAACCATCAAAAAGCTCACAGAACGTATCTGAACAAGTAATTGTAGCCATCTCCTCGTCGGGCCTGAGGCTCGAAGAAGTCCTGTGCTTCGGCTATGACCCGACCGTGGTCAGAGACGTCAGGGAATGCGTTGGCGATGTGCATGTTAGTTATAGCAATCACTTCAGGGAGATCTTGGATAATGAATCGAAGTGACGGGAAGCTAGTGCAAATAGTTAGATGCAACGTCCTAAGTGGAAAGACGGCATGACTCACGTCTTGGCCAGACGAATTGACAGGTAACCCATTCCACCGCCGCAATCGATTGTTGTGCGACCATTCAATGACTCCCAGGGATAGTCCGCGATAACGGCGTGAATGTAAGTATCACCGCTTGCCTGGGAGGTCGCATATATAGCCGTCTTATTCCAGAATAGACGCCACAGGACGCACCCTGATGCCTTCGGCCATGCTCTCGAGAGTATCAGGCTGCGTTTTCAACCATTGAAAGAGCGACAGATCGGTTTTATGAACCAATTGAACCGGCGTATGATAGACGGAATCCGAGTATTTCCATTGCGGATGTTGCAGCCATGTAGTGAGCGAACCTGCTATATCAGACACAGAGGTGAACCTCCAAACGACGCGTGTCAGCCGAGTTAATCCGCATATACGTCAGGATATGTCGACTCACAGGAAGAGCTTGCGCCCGTTTGCACCGCTCAAAAGCTCCAATCCAGGTCGGTTAAGTGCGAACGCCCCTTCCTCGGTCTCGCGCACCCAGCCTCCGGTGGAGAGGAATCGCAGCATGATCGTCAGCTTGCGCGCATCCATATCAAGGGCCTTCTGCATCTCAGACACATGCACTCCTTTCCGGCGGTCAGAGTGGCTGCCCAGAAAGTTTGCGAGGCCTGTGAGCACCATCGCCTCCAGCCCGGAACGGCTATAGACGCTTAGGGCTTCCTCGTAGACTTTTTCGAAGGGGAACTGAATGAGATTCTTGAGTTGACCCTGCGGTACGAGCGAAAATAACGTGAGATGGGCGGCAGGATGGACACCGGGTTGCAAGACAAACCATGCTCGCTGTGATCCGCTTAGACGTCGTAGCAGTCGGTTGTAGAACATGACCTACGCACCTAGGGCGAGACGACGAGCCTCATACAGGCGAGGAGAGGCCAGATAGCTATAGTCATCTAGAGGATGACGTTCTGTAGCCTGCGAACAAAGTGGAGGTAAGTTGGCAGCAGTGAGCTCGCGGCGGAAGGTATCGATGGCGTCGTTCAGAGTGCGCTGAAGGCTGTCGAGCTCAGCTTGAATGGACATCAGTGATATTCAAGTGGGGCGACCAGAACGGAGCAGGTCTCGCGTGCTGTGCGCACTGGCGAGGTGTTCTGTCCGGATTTA
This sequence comes from Ceriporiopsis andreanae CBS 279.92, assembly GCA_001969225.1. Lineage (NCBI taxonomy): Eukaryota > Fungi > Basidiomycota > Agaricomycetes > Polyporales > Meruliaceae > Ceriporiopsis > Ceriporiopsis andreanae. The sequence goes on from ALYI01003545.1 coordinate 8,222, forward strand.
TATGTTTGTCGCACGCCATTTTGATCCTTTGTCAGCCAGGAAGATGGGAACCACGGATAGCAGCTGAAGCCTGAGGAGCACCTTATGCCTGCTATCCGGACCGTACGCCCTCGCGCAAGACTCCGATGCCCTGACCGCCTCGTCGATATCAAATCGAAATCTATTCGGAGGATCCACCATAAGAAGAATGAGAGCTTCCAGCCCGAACAAGGACATTCCGGGAGTACATCGGTCTTGCGCCCACGGACGCAACGAGCAGTATGATAGCATCAACACTGGCACTTCTTCCATGAGCTTGCACTTCACGAAAGGCCCCATGTCTACTGATCGTCGAGATCAGTGATGAACATTATCAAGTCGTCAATACAAACTCACCGTCGCCTTCCTGCGCTCGTCCAGAATCTCGTCAATAGTTCCAATCTCCCCATGACCAGCGGGCGCCGTCGCAGGGTAGGCAAATCGAGGGGAGACGTATCTTCGGAAACCGGGTGACCTTCTCAAAAATAACCGTATGAACATAGGACTGCAGCACGCCACGCCGTGCCTTCCACGCGTCGAACGAGGCGGCAAGATCATCCCGGTCACTGTGCCGGCTCGGATGCCCGTTCACTGAATACACCACGCGAAGTGTATAGATGGGCGTGCCCAGTGTGTATCGTGCGGCGAGAAACGCGACGAGCGGGTCCCACGCCGCGTCGGAGACCCCGAGGACGTCCACGTCTGTGAGCAAACGGCAGAAGTGATGTTCGGATGTCGGTGTGAGCACGGCGAGCAATGTGGGGATCCACATGTCCACGGGCATGATGGCCAAAACCAGCCGTTTGAGGTCCTCCATCGGGGTAAAGAGCGTAACGAAGCATGCGACCATCGTCGGGAGCACTTCCTCTTCGCAGCCTTCCACCCATAACTCGGTGACGGTGTTTAATCGCAATGCGAGGTCCCAGAAGAATGGTTCGCCCGTATCTGGAAAGTAGGAGCAATGTGTCACGCCCCACGCGAAGTTCTCGCCTGCAGCAATGACCTCGCACGCAATGTCGAGAAGGATATACGCTTTCTTGACGTCCAGATATTGCTCGAGACCGTCGTGGTGGAACAGAGTTCCAAAATCTTGCATTTCTCCTGTCGTTGAGAGAATCGCGAGCGAGGCTGGGAGCTGCAGCGAGGAGAGGATGAAACCTGCTTCCTGGGGAGTAACGTCTTGGAAGTTCAATCGCCGCAAGTGAGGTAGGCGGGCGCGACGATGCGAAGGGTTGAGCAAGATGCCTTCGTTATTAGCCGCTACCCTAGTAAACATCAACTCCTTCAGTGCAAGGGTCGATTCCAAGAAGTCGAGAAGACTTGAAAACTCTACGGGGGATGAGTAAATCTGTTCACGCAGCTCGAGTTGTATGAGATTGACGAAGTGGCATGCGGTGTGGATACTGAATTTCGAAAGCGATAGATGCTTCACGGAGCCGGTATCGCCTTGAAAGAGGGGTGGCAGATGAGGGTAGTCTATGAATGCAAGAATCGACCCTGCGTTTATGCTTGCATGAAAGGCCAAAGTCTCCAACCTCGGCGCTCTGGAGGATAGCAGGGTTCCGAGCTCTGTACCACGGATTCTTCCAAATATATTCAACTCCTTCATGCGCGGGAGTTGAGACAAGATTTTGATAGCCGATGCGGAGACCTCGGTTTCGTCAAAAATGGTGGGAGAGTTGAGGTCGACTTGGACGGAGAGGGGGCGATTGCAAGACTTCTCTAATGACACTTCTGGCATGTTGGCGACGGATGCAGGCAGGTGCCGCTTGTCGAGAACGATTGTCGTCCAAAGCGCGGAAGTGTTAAATGCGACCTCACGCCAGGAGCGGCATACGTGGAGTATGTGCATCCATGTGCGCGGAATGCAATATGGACCTTCACATCCCATGTGAAAGAAGCCGAAGGCGTTGTTGGAGGACTTGAAATCGTCTTGCACCAAGCTGAATATGAGACCGAGCACTTCAGGGGGTAGATTTACGACGGGCATTGCAGCGTTGCGAAATGAGCGCGCTTTCCGCGTCATCCTAGTCAAAGACTCGTCTATCGACTTCCACTACGCGTTCTTTCCCGTCAGAGGGATACGCGCCGCACAGGTGAGTACTCACATCGAGCTGTACAGGTCTGGTGGTTATCCAGTGAGGTTGGCAATCAAGAGACAAGGAATGCAAATACTCACGAATCGCGCGCCTGTATATCGAGCGACTCAAAACGCGTCAATAGCTGCTGAACGCCGTCCGCAATGCCTTGACCACCGTCGACCTCCTGTGCCCGTGATTCCATAACCGCCCGTGATACAGCACGCTGGCGTGGGCAAGTTCAGTATGAGAACATGATACGTAGTTTTGCAGGCCAATATACCTTTGTAGGTACTAGTCAGAAAGAGTAGTGCCACTAGGACAGGGAGCGGAGGTGATGGTCGTTTTGCGCAAGAGAGCCTCTGTCACAGATCACGCTGACACACGAAATTGTGATAGCCGCCGTCACGTAGCGGGGCGGGCCCTCCAGTCGAAGTTGCGCATCAGACGAGACGTATGTGGAGAGCTATACAGCAGGAATGGTGTACCACTCTGGCTGATCCAGTGGGTGAGTATATGAAAATAATTAGGTAGGCTCCGACTCGTTTAGCTCTCTGACCGTCGAACGCGCGCCATAAACGCGCCTCGCAAAAACGGAGTCGCGGTGGTGTAGTTCTAGGGTGTATACTAATAGTATCCGCACCCTGGGCTTGAGTGTGATGTGCACTCGGTTCGGGTCGTTTCCGCGCGCAGATGGTCACCATCTAGCTTTCGTAGCGCGACGAGCTTCAGGTCTGGTTAGGGGAGCGGCGAATCAGACGATCTGCGATGTAACGGTAGAGAGTGGCACAGACCTGTGCAACGACAAGACCCTTACTGCTCCGGGCTACCTATAGACGTCCACAAGGGCCAATCCCAGCGCCCTCGACTGCGCGAGGCGCAGACCCGCGGTAAGCGCATCTGCGGGGACATGCCGACCCTAACTAAGTTCGCCTCTGTGACCAACGGCGCAATCTCTGCGGGGGCACGCTGGGTCCAGTCGTCGAACGTCTTCCGCGCACCCTCGTTGTCCCAGTTCGACGAGTAGATGTTCAGCGTCTGCACCGGACAGCCCATGGCCTTCCTGATCCTGAGGAACTCCACGAGCGGCGCCCACAGCTTCTCAACCACGCCGTGAATCTCGAGCGTCGCGAGCTGCGGACATGGTGCGGGTGCGTCAAGCAGCGTCGTCGTGAGCGCCGTCAGCAGGGCCATCTCGTCCCACATGGTCGACTGCAGCACGAGTTTCGTGAGCCTCGGCGCAGACGCGAAGATCTTGCGAAAGAACGGCGAGAAACGCGAGATGAAGTTGTTCTCATCGTCCTCGTCGTCGAGGCAGTCGTTGACCCAGAGCTCCTGCACGGATCCAGAGAGGGCGGCAAGGTCCTGCGCGAGCTGCACTGCGGTAGTGGAGTCGTACACGCCGCACATCTCGGCGTACCACGCGAAAGCGCCACCCACGCCTGTAATGTCGCATGATGTATTCCAAAGGTGTAGCTTCAGCGCCTTAAGCGGAGGCATCAAGGCTGGTGACGGGCTCGATTGGAACAATTGCCGGAACAGTTGAGGTATGTCCGTCAGCACTTGCAACGCGAACTCGTCGGGTAGATGTACGGCCAATATGATGGTGTTCACATGTGCGGGGTCCATATTCTGGAAACACAGCCTCTCCAAAGACTGCAAGCAGACTTGTCGTCGGTGAGGATTAAGTCCATCGAGGCCGACTTCCAGGTCGATTCGGGTAAGCATCAGGTCCTGCAGTGACCGATTGCTTTCCAAAACGTCCAAGAACGACTGAAATTCGTCCATTATCCGGTACACCTGACCGACCATGTGCAGTTGTCTGAGATTGCCGAAGGGGTTGAGATGGAATGGGTGGAAGCCCGTCACCGCGAGGTGTCTGACGGATGCCGTAGACCCCTGGAACAATGCGGGCAGATAATTTGTTGACGAGGCTACCCCGTCCGGTGGTCTGAAATGTGCATGCACGACGAGAGTCTCGAGATTCGGCGCGCTGACAGTTTCCAGTAGCTTGTACTCCTCTGGGTATATGTTCTCGAACAGATTAAGCTCTTTGATGCGAGGTAGGTGCGAGAGAACGCTGATGATGGCGTTTGTACTGTCGTCGGTGAGATCGCGTGAGTGGATCTGTGCGGAAAGCAGCCGGTTGCGGCTGTGGAGTAGGGATGCCTGGATTAGAGTCGAGTCCGGTGTGTTTGGCTCCGCTCTTCGTCTTACGGAGATGGTAGTCCAGAGCGACGAACGAGACAGAGCCGTATCGCGCCAGTAGCGGCAGACGTGCAAGACGCGGATCCACTTCTTCGTGACGTTGTACGGACGGTCTGGTGATCCCACGCCGAAGAAGGGGTATACAGCGGAGGGTAACGGGAACTGGTCCTGCAGCATGCTGAAGATGATTTCCATGATATCTGGGGGAAGCCGCATGATGGGCAGACTGCTATTGCGAAGCGTCCGGACTTGCAGCAAAACGCGGCTCAAGGAGGCGTCGATATCCACCAACTGTCGTTGGAATTGGGGTGCCAGTCAGACACAAAGACATGGATGCGTACGGAAGAGCTCACTTCGAGGGTAACGGGAACGCTTGTGAACAGTCAACTTCTAGCACGCGTAGAAAGGTGGCCATAAACTCACTCGCGCCGAAGACTGTCAGATACTGTAATCTCCGAGAATCTCTCCACGAGGTACTGTACACATCCTGAGATGTTATGTGTCTCCTGTGGGTCGCCAGCTCTGCGTCGTGGTTCCGGTGTTTTTGACATGGTCGCATGCGCGAGGGGTATGGTGGCGTAAGGCGCGGAGCTCGTCTGTGAGAGCTTCGCTAGAGAATAACCCGTGGTACGAGGAGTGGCCTTGCTGGCAAATATTCAATGTTGCTAAGTTGCACTGAGAGGTATAGAGAGGACCGTAAAGATTCCCGAGTCAGGGATTGGACGAGTTTGTCAAGGTCGGTAGACGCCCACCTTCTCCGGCGCGGCACTAAGTCTAGGCTAAGGCCAACTTTAGAGATCTTCCTGTATCGCGTTCAAGCAGAATGAGCAAGCGCAATGCTATGTAGTGGTATACTGTTCTTGGGATTGAAGACAGGCTTTACATTCACTAAATAAGGAAGCTGGAAGCGCATCAGGATCTGCCACACGCATCAGGATCTACAAACATTCTCGTTCGCAGGTCATGGATATCGCGCTTCCAGAACCTAATTATCCCCGGATGTGCTTAACATGCGTCGCTCGTCTCAGAGGGTCGCCCCGCGCTATCTACCCACTGCGACGCTCTCCCGTGAACCTCAATCCATGCCGATCTTCTGCGGACAACCTTGGAGACGTGGTGGTATAGTACCCGTTCCATGCCGTGCCCTAAAATATCGGCGCGTAGGCAGACTGGCGGGGACGGCGGACCGTGTGCTTGCAGATGACGGGGCGGCGGGCAAGCGGCGGCCTCGTCCTCGGCAGGTACTGTTTCCAATCTTATGGGCGGGATGATCGCGACAGCCGGACATGGCGAAGAAGTAGAGGAACCTCGGTGACCGGTAGTGGAGCATCGTGCTCTCTTTTGCTCCTATACGGATGAGAGTCTATGTATGTACGTAGCCCGCGACGAAGAGCTATAGACTGCGCTGATTCGTACTGACCCTGACAATAAAACCCGAAGAACGGTGGCAAATTTAACCTTCGGGTTGCCGAGAGAAGTCTGGGGAAGCAAGGTTTCACGAGCGGCAGCGCAGATGTTCACAGAAGACAACCGTAACGGATCATGCATGTCTATTAATCCGGCCGTGCACGAACCCCGCATGGTGCCTGGCCGGTAACGAGATGAGTAATCTGCGCGATGAACAGGTGAGTAAGGAACTAAGGAACTACTTACTATGACCGTACAGCATCTCCTTCTGTGCAGGTAACCTCCATTCAGGCTTTGCAGAGCGGGTGGCCATCGAGTTGGGGCTACGGTCTCGGCATTTGAGTTGCGGGGTAGGCCCGAGGTGACCGAAATATCTCATGATTCGGACCATAGTCCTTGTACCTGTAAGTCTTGATATCAGCATGAGGCGACAAGCACGTACCAGCTGGAAGAAGGCAGAGTATTGATGCAGCCAGGCAGCACTACAGAACTATCTTAAGCCGGTCGTCTTACTGGCATAATTTAGTGCTGCAGGGTTAAGTGAGGTCAGAGTGTTGGCGGTCACTCAAACGTTCACAACATCAGGCCGAAGGTGAGGACGCAAACATTGCAACGTTGCTCGTTTCACCAGTTTGCTAATAATCGTATTGCCAACCAATCACACGGCCTCTTTCAGTTCTCCATCTGCGCCGCAAGCAACCTGCACACTTCCTGGGAACGCGGTTTTATATCAGTCTTGAAAGGACGAGGATACCTATCCTGCTGTCAGAGCGGACCGGGAGCTGCAATATGAAAGACGCACGACAACAGTCCTGACGTGTATTCCCCTGATGGCTCGATTGGCTTGCCGTCAGCATCCAACGGTTTCGTGATGTTGAACGCCCACAAAGTCGTCGCGACGGCGAGGAACATCGAAGACAGCGCAAGATGTCTACCCGGGCAGATACGTCTGCCGAATCCGAAAGCCTCAATGGGGTCGACGGCGCTTGGATCCCATTTGCCGTCTGTCTTCAGGTATCGCTCTGGCATAAATTGGTTCGGTTGTGGAAAACGAGTCTCGTCGTGACAGATAGCCCTGTGACAATATCAAGGTGTAGTTCGACTAAGAATACAATGGCGCCTGAAGCTTACCACACATTCCCGATGACGATAGTACCGGCAGGTAGAAAATAACCCATGTATTCATCGTCTGCGGTGAGCTTGTGAGGAAGGGCTGGTACATATACCTCTCAGCATGATTTCAAGTCGCCGGATCGTGACATTTACCCAGCGGGATGACAGGTCGCCATCTGCACAACCTGTCAGAATCATTCTCGTCGCAGTGTGTAGGATTTGCCTACCGTAAAATCTCTTTTACAATCGCGGAGATGTAAGGCAAGTCGGCCTCATCCTCGCATTCCGGCAGTCTGCGTGTGCCTACCACGCGGTCCAGTTCCACCTGCGCCCTGGCCTGCACGTCGGGATATAGCAGCATCGCAAGGAAAAAGGTTCCGAGAGCCGAAACAGTCTGTATGAGAGTGTTGAGTTAGCGATGACAAACCGCTCGACAGCGAGTGAAACTGGCCGTGTGTGTTCCTCCTATGCAAATTCATAAGAGCACAAGAAGACGTGCACAGACACAGAACGCACCACTGTACGCAGTCGCCGCAGCATCGCGGAGTCGCTCCTCGACGATCGTATTGTCAATATCTGGGTCAAGCCGCTCCAGCATCTGCGTCAAGACACACGGCACGGCAGTCTGGTTGCACTGCAGGACCAAAAATCAATTTCATGTTGAATTTAACCGGACGGGTCCGCACCATCGCTGATTGCACAAAGTTGTAGGGCGCTTCGATCATGGTGCGGGCGTGTTTGTGCCATTCCCTGGCCAATCGTTTGAACTTGGTACCGGGAAACCAGTCCGGGAGACGTTTCACTGACGAGTTCCATTATTTCAGGAATTTTCTCTGAGACAACTTGCACTCACGGGCTGGGTAAGAGTCCACTGCGAAAACATTATTAGTGTTAGCGGAAATGTTCAAACCGTCAAGTTATACCCAAGAAGTTGCCGGGGTTTCCAGCGCTGGAAAGTGAACCGAGGGCTGCTTCCGACGCGTCGATGTAGGGATCGTGTTCGGGAAGGACCTCAATGCCGTACACGATGTCCATGATCAACCCACCGGGAATGCTGTGAAGATCATATGAGGATCTGACGCCACACGACAGGAAGAGTATAGATACTGATGTATGTGTTCCATGAACTCATCTGGAGCCTCCAGGAGGCGACATGCAAATTCTCGGACCCATTTCGTGGTCTTTGGCCTATGCTCGACTGTTGCATCCGCCCGAAAGTGCTGATGAAACGCTCGTCGTGTGGTCCGCCATTTCTCCCCGTACGCCATGAACGCGAGGTTGAAGTCCCAACCACAACTGCCCATTTCTCGTGGTTATGACGGATAACGCTGGGACGGATCAAACTCACAGGTCCATCAGCATGGTCCCTGTCCATCTGCGAGCGACGCGTTGAGCGGCTACACCATACAATGGGCATTTGTGCTCACCTGTCAGCGTACTTGGAGGAGCGCTTCTCAAACAAATCGTTCGTAGCTTGAGCAGAGTTGAGCACAATCAGAGGAGTACCACTCAAAATGAGGCCAATAACATCAGAGCCTGAGGATCACAGTCAGCCGAAGTTAGGCTTCGGTAAATTGTGTTTCTGTGCGTGCCGTATTCCCTGCTCCATTTCTGATATGTGAGCCACGGGTATTCCGTTGGCATGGTAAACGAACTTCCAAACCAAAGCCATCCTTTCGGCCCTGGTGGCAGCTTGAACCGCTGGCAGCGGAAGAGTAGTCCCACAGCGACTAATACAAAAGCTAAAGCGGCCAGGCCTTGCAAGAATGTCGGAAGCATTTCAGCGTGAGAGTGAGGGAGGACGAACAACTTAACTTCTCCTACTCGCTGCATATATAGGGGCCTGTGGCCTGGGAAGCAGCTATCAGCAGACCTCTAAGTTCATGGAGAACATTCCAATCAGGAAAGTGATCGCAGCTAAGACTAGGTGATCAACATGTGGTGTGAGAATGCCTGATATATACTTACCGTTATCGAAAACTCAATACACGAAGGACGACACCGACGGATATGGTCACTGGTAATGAGGAGGGTTAGAGAATATCCTAACGCAAAGCAACGAAGAGCTTTGGTGTCCGTGGCGTGACTGATAGGAAGAGAAGATAGTCGTTCTGTCCTCATATGAGAAGGACCCCTCGGTGTTCGTGTAAGGACGCGCGCTGCAAGAAAATCGATGTCGTGGAATATGTCAGTTTAGAACGGCACAGTGTAGCTGTACTGACCAATGCGTTAATGACCGTACTGTGCCGATGGACTTCAACCGTGTGCAAGCCCCATCCTAGTATGTTGCGGCTCGTCAAAGATACTCAGATAACGCCAGCGTAGCTTCCACCGCATAAAAATATTGCACACTAGACAAATGGTGAGTGATACCGAAATGAGCTGCGATAGGGCGATTCTACCGCTACGTTTTGAACATTCTCAAAACGCGAAATCAATCAACGCGAAAATCAACGCTTTGAAAACGGGCGCCTAAACGAACATACCAGCATGACTAAGCTTTCCGTTTTGGGCCGTTTTTGATGTCCGCAAATGAGGTTTCGCAACGCGAACGTTTTACCTCCTCCTACCATCCTCCATTCGTGTAAATCCAGCTGCAGAAGGTTATTATTGAAGTCGAATATACCGGTTCTACTTCCTTTCTGGTTTTTTGCACGCCTCGGTTCGTCCATCTTCATCAAAGTCAACTGCTACCGCCCGCAGCCAGCCCCTCGACCGCGCTGAACAACCCTCAACAGCCACCGTACTACCGAGTTATCGCCTCTTTCAAAGCTGTGACAAGTCCGAAAGTGTCTCCTCGTGGTCCGCAGGGTATTTGAGGCGGCGAGTTTACCCAATCATCACAGCCACACCGCCTTCGTTAAAGCTACCCGCGCTGCGCATATACAGTCTCAACGCTTCTGACTTTGTAAAGACTAGCATAATGTCCCAATACCCACCGGTGAGTAGTCATTTGTATATTCTTGATTGTGTCTTGACGGGTCGTTGCAGCGCGATAACGGGGGAGGATACCACGATGAGGGCTATGGCGCATATCCAGACTATCCGAATACCACACCGAACCCCTACGATATTCACCCCTCGCCTTCTCCTAATGGCTACGAGCACGAACACCAGTCATTCCAGCCTATTCACCCGGATCCGTTTGCGATACCCCAGCAGCCAAACTACGCACCGATGCCAGTCTCCTCTCCGCCGTTAGGGGAGTACCATCAACAGCCGGGAGAGTACCTACAGCACCCCGGAGAGTACCTGAACCCATACCAGAGTGCTGCGAGCTTGCATGTGACGACGCCGCCACCACACACGTTGTCGCCGTCCCCGCAACCGCTGCCGTCGCCCTCGACGGGCTACACCCTTCACGACCCACCTTACGAATTTAACGAACCCGACGACCAAGACGCAGGAGATATTCCACTTTTACGACGAAATGGAGCGCCTGGAGCGATGACGATGCCAGGAGAGTACGATCCAGCCACGGCTGATGACAGGTCGGAGAACAATATTCGGTATGGGCACATTCCGCAGCGAGTGCCGAGGCGGTACAAGACGATGAAGAAGGTCAAGTGAGTGTCAGGCCGTGTCTGTGCTGAATACGGATACTGACAGCTCGCAGACTCGTGTCTGGAAACCTGGTGCTCGACCTGCCGGTGCCGCAGAAGCTGCTCAACCCGTGCCCC
>ALYI01003547.1:0-15435 GCA_001969225.1 Ceriporiopsis andreanae CBS 279.92
CGCCCCGACGCATGCGCGCGCCGTTCCCCACGACGGCCGACGCCCCGACGCGCTGATCGGGGTCCCCGTGTCCCAGGAAAACACTGGGACACGGCGCTTACGTCAGCCCCGCCAGACCTCGGTGTCCCATGAGGAAGAAGCCCATGGAGATTCATCTCGTCATACTATCAGGACATATTGGCCGACACAGAAGCAGGAAAGTCTTGAGATAATCGGGGCCCGGGCTGGACACGAGCCAACGTATGCGGAGGGTGCGTCCTGAATGTACATCCCCTCGTCTGCGAAACATTAATGCTGCCAATATCATCTCCGTTTCTCCTCAAATATCGGACACCGAAAAGGGTGAGTGTTGCCAGTCACCTCCCCGTTGTCCATTCCACTTATGAACACCTTCACGCTGTAGTTATTCATCCGTCGGATGCGGAGCTTGAAGCGCTCAAATTCTCCGGCCCTGGTCTGCACCTTCGTTCCCTCGCACGTTATCCCTCACTCATCGTCACACCCTGAGATGCCGTTCAACAGGTGATCTACTTCATCGAGGTGATCAAGAAGGTCCCTCAGCAGTTCCAATGTGAGGTATGTAATTTTTACGCCTACAACATACTCACCGGCTCCGTTTTTCAGGGCTTACCGTCTTCCAAATCCAATGCCTCAGCGCCCACTTGAAGTACCACCCCACCGTTTCTGCCTTGCCAGTCTCACCCACGCCCAGCGAGGTCGCGCACGTCTCCGAAATTTCCTGAACCACAGCTGCCGAGCCGGACGTTGTCTCACTCTTCGAACGTGTCCACTTCTATACCGGAATCTCTGAGGACCATCCTCCTCTCCTCCACCGCTCTGATCTCTTCCAGCGTCCCTTCGTCATCGAGTGAGAGAGGTTCTCCGTCATACCGGAGAAGAGGGGTCACTCAGCGAACCACCCGATCCCCAAGAATAAGCTTTGGAAGGAGACGGTTGCTCCTGAGATCGTCAAGCTTCTCAAGGATCCGAGCCGTGGCGTTTGTTTTAACGCCGAAGGCAAACTCGTTGCCTTGCCAAGGGGCACGTCCAACCACGTCACGTTTGGAACCCCGGTCACTTTGTCGTCGAGCTCGTCAAGAAACGCTACCCCTACGCCGATTTCTACCGCCTCAAGTTCGACGCCTGAAGTTTCAAAGTCTTTATTTGTCGTTGCCTCCATCACACTTTCTGTTCCCTCCCGCTCCTTGTATTCCATGGTCGTTGGCCCCGGACGCGTGTTGGCAGATCAATGTGGCGCACACGCTTCGACTAGCACAATCGAGTAGTAGATTGACGCGCCGCATTGCTTCTTTCGTCGAACTACTATGCCAAGTGAGTAAATTATTCAGAGAGTGTTCAGTGATGTATAGCTGCCCGTTAATGGCCGACGAAGTCGTGGATACATCATGATCTACAAACTCGAACAGCCGCGGCGCGGCGCCTGGGAAACCTCTACTGTGGTTGTTACTACGATCTGCGCACTGCGCAGTCGACACTCTCCGCTACTAACTCCCTTCTAACTTTCCGTTCGACAGAACCTTAAACTTAAGCTTGAACAGCAAGTCTCACAGATGTTCTCGCGAATAGGTATACACAATACTTGCGAGATGATGTAACGCCAATATTCGATGGCGCTGTGTTGGCCCTGTGATGTCCTCGACAGCATAATTCGCGTCCCTTCGTTGTAACTAATCTTCAACGGTTGTTACACTCCCACACTGACCGGTTTCAGGACACCATGCAAATCACGCACAGCTCCACCGCTCTGATCCTACGGTAAGTCTCTCTCGGCTCGGAGTACGAATTGTGTGCTGATCTTTATGCCTTGGCCTGTATAAAGACAGGCCTGCGAGTTATGTGCTGAGGCAGCTCCTGGCGTGCTCTCTGTCCTCCGATCAATTGTACTGGAACTGGCGCCGGTACGTGCACAATCTGTGGCGTAAATCAATGGCCGATCTGATACTTGTTTACAGCCACGCCGACAAACACCACATCGAGCCATTTCTTCCAATATGCATTTCATCCTCACTTGCAGTATCATCACAGCGCTCGTAGCATGCGCATCAGCAGCACCGATCGCCGGTGTCCTGGACCAAGCTCTTGGCGCTGCGGCGTCGCCGTTCTCCAACGGTCCCCTCGTACCAAACGGCATCAGTTTCAAGTAAGTTCTTTTGCTATTGGCATGCCGTATTATCCTTATGCGCATAATTCCGGACCCATTTGGATTATTTCTCGAAACGAGCAGCACGGCGCCAGCGACGATACTAAATGATATGATCGACTTGGACAACTTTACCTCTTAATAATTTCTCAATATCAATACCCTTGCCGCATAACTGAGCATCGTGGGCCGTATGCCGTTGCAGCTTTTGCAACGGGTGGCGTACAACGTGCGGTGGAAAGAGGGAATCTCGGTCGAGTCCTTGTTCACTACCGTTGTGTGAGCGCGTTACAGTTGTGTTCCTGGTGTGGGATTGACGATGCACTCTTTCAGCAGGATAGTGACAACGTCGTGTGCATGTGGGGCAATCAAGCAATCTTGCAACACATCCGATAATGACGAGCGAAGTTGTTCAAAGATTCTGATGCACGCGATGGTGGCGGTAGCGCTAGCGTTCGCCGCGCCGTCTCATCACCAACTAAGAAACAGAACCAGAAGAGACGGTTAGAACACTGGGTTGGTCGCATCTTCTGTGTCATTGATATTCTTGCCTACAAGCCCTTCCAGGTATACTGAGCTTTTGACAGCCTGTTTTCGAGTTGTCTCGTCTCCATGCAGTCGACGAATAGTATGCGCCGCGAGGTGATATCTTTGACATAGTGGCAATCTATCAGATATATCTAGGATGTCTGAGCCGGGCGCACCAGGGCTCATCCGTCTAGGGCACCTTTTCTCCCAATAGGCTCATTCTGTTCTCAAAAGTTGCCCTCAGGGACCTCCACAACACAACGGCGCAGTTACCATGTCTTCGTGACATCGACCAGTGTCAGGTCTAGGATCGATGCAACTATCTTAGCTCGAGATGTTAACTCTGCACTCTACAGCAGGTTATAAATACGCCTCTAGTGCACACCGTTTCACCAGCTCCTGGTGCGCTCATTTTCGCCTTTCTGTGCTCGCTCATCATAGTCGCTGGTGCGTATACGTAGAGAATATTCTAAGCTCCTTGGTGTATTTACAGCTCGAAAGTGCGCTTCGCCCACAGAGCTTTCGCAGTCTACACAAAATATGCTTCCGAGTCGCAGTACCATCTATTGGCTCATTGGCTCATTTATCACATGCATATTGGGGGCTCCAACGACGTTGACGGGCCGCGACTTCGAGCTGGGTCCCATCCGACAGCAAGCGGCATATGCGGTCGCTGGAACCGGTGGGCCCATTGTACCGGCTCCCTTCAGATCCAAGTATGTTTCGGATGTATAGTCATACCAGTGTACTCACGTTTATGTACCAGGGCAGGGTTTCCATGGTTTGGCAAACGAGAGGTAAAGGCAAGATCAGTCTATTCCGTTTGACAGGCGGATACTCTGTAGATCTATTTCAGTACATGTAGCGACAGATGAATGACCGAAGTCATGACATCAGGCAGCAGAACTCCCGCAGCCTCAGCGAGATGCGTACCTCAAACACAATACTTACCTTCCGTTATGCTCCCCTCGCTTACGCTTCGCGTCATCTTGATTCTAAGGGGCACTAGCTGGTCAGTGGACTCGGAGCTGCTTGACATCGCAGCATCCTATGATATCGATTTACCGCTCTACAATGTTGTATGCGTGTAGGGCAATAGACGATTTTGCAACGCATCCGATAACGACGAGCAAAGCAATGCAAAGATTACACTGCCGAGTCCGCGATCTATGGCGGTGGCGTAGTAGCATTCGGCGCGCCCAGTCATCACCGAGTAGAAAAATGGAAACGACGGATGGACTACTGGCTGGATCACTACCAGCCCTCGTTCCATATGCTTCAATTGAAGTTGAGCTTGGACGGAATACCTTCCAGAGAAACCTGTCCCCATATACGTTCACGAATATGTGATCGAAGCGGTTCCAATCTATCAAGATATTTCCTAGGCAGCCAAGTCGGGCGCACCAAGAACCTGTGACTTCGAAGCACAATTTCGCCGAAGACGTTGTTTTCGTTTCCACTCTCCTCCCAGATACAGCAGTAACACTCCCATGTCTTGGAAATGGACCAGATGGTTGCAATGGCATTGAAGCGCTGTACAACAGAAGGCTGCAATGCTTAGGCGATTTCCTCGCAGCGCGGAGTGTTGACTACTACGAGTGTGACAGCCAGCAGGGTATAAATGCAACTCACAATTATAACAGAGACCCAGCTCCTGGTGCGCTCACATTGGATTCTCCGTGAGGTTCTCTGATAGTACTCGCAGTAAGGATACGTCCCACACCTGAGATTGGATATCATGCTTACTGTTCCCACAGTACACTTCGCAGCTTGTCGTTCAACAGCCATGCGCGGCATTGTTGTTCATGTGCTCATTGGAGTATTAGCTCGAACAGCGTTGGCGGCGCCATTCCTTGCCAGCGGCCCCCATGACGCAAGCCTGCCTGCGCCATTTAGCAACGGGCCTGAATTGTCGGGGGATGACAGTATCTTCCAGAATACGTGAGTTCTTCATATTATGGGCATGCTTCGTTGAGCGTCGTTCTTACGCATTTGTACCTCCCAGTCCAGATCCATTCGGGGGGTTTGGCAAAAGAGGAACGTAGACAACACTTGCTGGCTTAATTTGACCTTATGATAGAGCCATATCAGTACATAGCACTTACAACGGGACAGCGCTCTCCTCTCCCCATTCCTACCGCCACCCCAGTAGATCCGGCCATCCAAGCAATACTATACCACCTCGGTGGCGCGAGATCTAACGCATACCTGCTACTACGCATCAGTAAGTCATGGTAGGGCAATGCCGTGCCTCGTGCTCGTGAGTACTAAATAGCCTACCGGCTTTTGACGGTGTTGACTGAATTCTGGTGCGCCACCCATCCTAAGACCACGCCTCGGGAGGACCGACTGCTGCTGGGATCACGCGGACACGCGTTTTGGAAACTCACCCTGATACATCTGTTTCCGCGTATTCCGAAGTAAGTGAGGGATGATGGTTGATACATCGCCGGCCTGCACAGTGAGGAGCCAGACTCGGTGTCAATCGGCGGCCTCGTCGCAGAGACCGCACCCAAGTAGCGAGATCGCCATTGGAGTAGCCGTTCTGTAATATCAAGCGCACGCAGCCGCAGTGGGCGTACCTCTAGACCGATTGCCGCTCTGATTCGACCAATGACCAGGATCGTGTAAAGTTTGGTGCGTTGAAATGCTCTCGCGCCGGATTGACTCGGCTTCGGGTGCGACGACGGCCTTCCAAATCGCGACTGCTCCTGGTATACATTTTCAGTTGGGTCCGTTTCGAGCGACGTATGCGCAGTAATCGACGGTAGCGCGACGGCTCATCATGAAAGTGATAGGCGGGGTGCACGGAACCGTGGCACGATAGGTAGCACTTGAACGGAGCTGATCGATGGTCAGCGCACAAATTAGATGCAGTACTTAGTTTGCCACGTACTGGATGTCGGCAGCCACCACCTGCAGCTCTCGCGCACCATGAGAAGCATCACTAGTCACTTTGCCCTACCTAAGATGTTCATGCTGAAGAGGGCGCACCACAGATCGGTGTGATCGGACGCGTTATGATGAGCTTCTTGGTTTATTGTCAGATTGTAGTCGTGTGTACACTGGAAGTTGGACGTCTGTCCGCCTTGACACGCAGGTGGTAATACAGCTTTCAATCGTCTCTTATTATACGTTATGACGCCTAGTAACCGACACCGATGAGATAGTCTGCGAGACCTTCGACGACGACGGTCGCCTCTGGCGCTTGGATCGGTGACACGTAGACGGCGACAAGAACGGCTTGCTTTGTCTTGACCACGATGCATCCGTCCGGCTGGGTGTACGGAAGAGATGTGAGCGTTGTCTGCGCCACCTATACAGAGAAGCGACGGACGTACCCCTTTCTTGCCGTAGATACTGCGCGGGTTGGCCGAGAGCGTGAAGTACTTCTGTCCCGCGAGACGGATGCCGTTAGCCTGAGCAGCATCAGGGCTCGAGTGCGCCTTGATCACTGCCTTCTGCTCCTCGGCTGACAGCTATATGTGTAGAGTGACGAGATCAGCTCAATCGATTGCATGATGTACAGGCGGGCACGTACAGTGAATCCCGCCGAGCTTGCCCACACGCCGCCCTGGAGGCCAAGGATGGCTGCATGCGCGACCTTGCCGCTGCCCACCAGGTTAGTGTCAACGTATGCTGGGTGTGCGCGTGAGCTGTGGCCCCGACCCGGACAAAAGCGTCGCCAGAGACACACCTTGCCAGGACATGGTCGCTCAGATCGTTGCAAGAACAAAAAAGAATAAAGAAATGTGGAGAAGGAGAAAGGGATACGAAGGGAGAGCGACGGGGAGAGAGGGTGATGGATTCGGTATAAGAGACGGGAGGCGACTCCTCGTCCTGCTCACTGCAGCTGCTCGGAGATCGCCATCGATAGCACGCTTTTGATCAGTGCCTCATCTCTTCTGGCGACGACCATCCTCTAGATCTATCTGCGCTGACGGGAACGCTGTGTTCGAGCACAAAAGATATTGGAGACAACGCGGAGGCTGACAGTGGTCAACCAAACCTGGAGGGGTGATCCTTCGGTCTCTCTACCGCCGTGCGTTTCACCGTTCTACTTTGCTTTTCTGCCAGTTTACAATCTCGCTTTTTTTTTCTCCTGACTTTGTCGCGCTCTCATGTCCTCAGCCTTCCCCAACTCTCCGGATCCGAAGACTGGGAGCAGCCCTCGCCAGTCGAGGGATGGTTGTGCCTCGAGATCGCGCAGCAACTCCAAGTCTGGCCAGTCTCCCCGACTCAAGATGCTCACTCACTCAGTATCTCGGAAGCCTCTAACGAAGCCTTGCCAGGACCATGCGGTCTTGTCTGCTGCCAGCACGTCGCCAGTTCTCCAAGACGATCACACTGCTCTCGAAGTCCACGCTGTGCCGAACTCCCCTTCACAAGTCACCATCAAGATATCCGTAGGAACATCCTCACCGAGCCCACTGGACGGTGGAAAAGAGAACCGTGCCAACTCTCAATCCTCACTCGAGATACCGGCTGGACCGACCATGTCTGGTTCACGATCTCTTACGACGCTCATCCGCGACCTGCACGCGGAGTTCCCTGAGCTGGAGGATATCAAGGATGAATCCTGGATGCCCTCCGCTGTCGAGAAAGTCCCCGACTCGCCCTTCACCATCAGTCTATCGACAGACTCCGTGGAAATCCCTACGCTCTTGGAAGAAATGGAGCTCCTGGCGATCACTGTCAAGGCTTTGCCCGTCCCAAGGCCCCAGTCGCTGTCCATTATCGAATGGGAGAACGCTCTAGACAGCCCCGTTTCGCCTACCTTCGAAGACGAGGAGGAAGACGATGTAGAGGAAGATAGCGGTGCCCAGTACATCTCACCAGATCTTAGTCTCTCCCCGCGTCCGCCCCTCACTCGCCAATACGCCACCTTAGACCTCGATCGTGTCTTCTCCTCGGCGCTGCCTCAAATCCATTCTATACCGAAAGAACCCGATGTCGAGCAATCCCCCGCGTTATCGATTCCAACGAAGTCCCGCTCATTCAAGAGTATCCTGTCCATCAAACGCGCAGCACCAACCGGCGACACGACGTTCAAACTAAACCCGTTGGTGTCACCCACGCTCAAGACCCGTTCTCGCGAGACGACATACCCGAATATCAACGCTCGCTGGAGGGTCGGCGGGGAGCCTGCAGCATCTTCCCGAGCCTGTGTCTTTTTTGATGTTCTGAACATTACTGTCCCCCTTTGACTTTGTATCGCTGTCTATTGCCATTACGCCGCATCTCTGTTATGTATTCTAGCATGTTCTGTTGTCTTAGTGTCAAGCCCATAATATCGCATATCCATGTCGCGTTTGACCTTCCTCCACCGTGAACGCGTAACTGTGACTGATTGCGTGACTCGCCGCGAGAGCCTTGAGACGGGCGTCCATGCCCCCTTTTCTGATCCTGACCCCCATCTCGCACACAAATATGGCGTCGCAATCTGGTGTGAATCTTGGTAGGAATTTTACTGCATTTGAGAATGTGGGCTGACCTGCAGGTATCATGTACAGCGACGACAGGAAATGACGACGTCGTGCACCGCTGTTTTGGCATACTCGAGGTCCTGCGTAACGTCGTCGAGCACGTCGGAGCGGACCAAGAAGATAGATCGCGTACACTGATTGCGCTTTCTACAACGTGCAAGATGTTCCACGATGTCGCGCAAGACGTGATTTGGCGAAACCAGACGGGGCTCGCGCCGCTTCTGACTTGCTTGCCCCAGGATGTCTGGGACGACGCTGTCTTTCACGACGCAAAGCTTTTCGTGCGCAGCCCTTTTATCTCCTAATTCTTTGTACTCACTGGACTTCTGTATCCCCGCAGTGCTTCGTACGTCCACCACTTCCACCGGAATGGGCGCGCGTCACTACCAACGCCGCTCGCGTGCGCACATTTTCATGGGACGAGCCGACTTCCGACGTCGACGAGGAAGTGTGGGGAACGCTTGCGCTGTATCGTCCTCCCCTCTCTCTTCTTCTCCCGGGCCTACGCAAAGTCACTTGGCACGACCATTCCGACTCGTTCGCGTTTGTCCATCTTTTCCTGGGCCCCAGCGTGGTGGACCTGACGCTTGGCAGGCGGACCGCTGACGACTTCGTCTCGCCCACCCTCCACTCCCTGCCGTATCTGTGTCCACATCTTGAGAGACTGTGCATCACCGATTTGTTGTCACCGCTGGCGCTCGCAGAGGACATCGGCATACGTCTCTTCGAGGGCTTGCGCGAGTTGAAACGATACGACGCGGAGCAGGTCAATGTCTCAGATGCAATGCTACTTCACCTGGCACGGTCTCCCATCTTGAAGGAAGCGAATTTGCGCGTCACACAGGATAGCTTGCAGCGTATGCTAGCCAAAGTGGCGGTAGGCGAGGCTCTCTTCCCCATTATTAGGCGCCTGCGCCTCCATCTCAATAGACTCGATGGACGTTCCCTGTCCCTCATCAGGAGCATAACTTCGTCTCATCTTCGTGACTTCGCAGTCTCTGCTGAAGACCCTGCCACGCTGTCGCTGCGCATGCATCTCAAACTACTGAGCGATGGACCTTTCGGACAAAAATTGCAGTCGCTTTCCCTCACCTTCCCCAAGTCTCGTGCTTTGCAGACGGTGCCACTACCGGACATCGAGCAGAAATCCATCAATATCGAGGTGCTAGAGGTCGTCTTTACCTTCAGAAATCTCCTGCACCTCAGCATCGTCTCGTATTACCTGGAAATCGACGATGAAGTAGTACAGCAAGTCGTGAGGCATTTTCCAGAGTTGCGCACCCTCCGGCTCCTCTCCAACTTCCACTCCACGCAAGTCCCAAATGTCAGCGCCGACAGCCTCCAGATTATCGCGCTGGGCTGCCAACACCTCGAGGTCCTCGGCATCGCCTTCAACGCGCTGACCGCTGACGAGTGGTCCACGCCCTACACGTTTTCTTACAAGGGAATCAACAACCACCTCCTCAAGCTCGAGGTGGGGGACTCCCCGATCGGGCAGCCGGGACCTGTTGCGTTGTTCCTCAGCGGGCTGTTCTCCGCCCGGTCGCTCGACATCGTGGCGGACACGGCGGGCGCGGGCACGAACCGCACGCTCCGCCAGCAATACGCGAATGTGTGGCGCGAGGTGCAGACGATGTTCCCGTTTCTGTCGATGGCGCGCCGCCAGGAGCGCATTCGGATCCACAGGCAGTGCCCCTGTTCGGTTACTGCGGTGCTCACGCCGACGCCTGAGCCGGAGGACTCGGACACTGACGAGTCCCCCGTCCTGCTGTGACGTGTCGGCTGCCGCAGCTCCCATTTTGTTTCTGGCGATCTTTGGCAGATGGTGCGAGAAACGCGAGGGGCGGCGGGGGACGTGTAGTAATCGGCTTTCTATGAGCGCATGGTAAGTGTGCTTCACAACCTAATGTCTACTTCTCTGACTTTTACTGGTGATATTCATAACTGTGCTAGCTCTCAGGCCAAAACCAGGCTCATATCGCAGTCATCTGTCGACTTTCGACTGCGCTGGACTCTAGAGAGGGACCGGCGAGCTGACTGCGCTCACCGGTGCACGGATTTAAAAGTCCGCGACGGGCAGAGTACCGTGAGCATGACGCGGCGACGACGGCAGTCTAGAGTATCGTTAGTTTGATGCTCAAAGGCCGACTGTCGTTCAAACGTTCAACGTTCAACGTTAACGTTCATCCGCGGTCATTACAGCGAGCCGCGAAAAGCGCCGTTGTATGGTG
This sequence comes from Ceriporiopsis andreanae CBS 279.92, assembly GCA_001969225.1. Lineage (NCBI taxonomy): Eukaryota > Fungi > Basidiomycota > Agaricomycetes > Polyporales > Meruliaceae > Ceriporiopsis > Ceriporiopsis andreanae. The sequence goes on from ALYI01003547.1 coordinate 10,407, forward strand.
GCTGATATCCGCGCGGATTATATACCATTCGAAAGTAGACCGTCATCTGTTGATAGTGCGTGGACCCTAGGGACTCCAACCTTGTGAGCGTCCTCGACTGAAGTGATAGCTCGCGATAAGCGGGAGGCGTGCGGATCCACGTAGTCCGAGGCAGAGTATCCACGATCAACTTGCTGCCACGACCGGATTGTTCAACAAATTGTGTTTCAAGTTCCCGAGGAACGTAAACATGTCACTTGCCGAACTCGATGGGCAGTTCAGCGTATCAGAGGAAAGAGAAAAGACGGAAAAAAATCAGGAAATTCCATGCAGTATGATAGCGTGACTTGAGCGTGACATCTTTGTGCGTGACAGTGCGTGACGCACGCGACTCGGAACTGGCACTGCCTGATCCTGGGCCTCCATCCCGCAATCCAGCATGGCGTCCAGATCTGATGTGAATCCTGGTAGGGACCTCACTACATATCAGAACGAACGAGTGCTGACCTGCGGGTATCATGTACAGCGACGGCAGGAAACGGCGACGTCGTGCACCGCTGTTTCGGCATCCTGGAGGTCCTACGTAACGTCGTCGAGCACGTCGGAGCGGACAAAGAACATGGATCGCGTACGCTGGTTGCGCTTTCTACAACGTGCAAGATGTTTCATGATGCGGCACAAGACGTGATTTGGCGAAACCAGACGGGCCTCCTCCCGCTTCTGAGGTGCTTACCCCAGGTCGTCTGGGATGACGAGGCGTTCCTCGAGATAAAGGTTTTCGTGCGTTGCCCCTCTTTTAAATGCACATTCGCCGTGTTTATTTGATATCTGCCCACATTACAGCGCTTTGTGCGGCCACCACTGCCACCGGAATGGTCGCGCTTCAACACCAACGCCGCTCGTGTGCGCGTATTTTCGTGGAACGAAACCACCTCCAATCTTGACGAGGATGTCTGGGCAACGCTCGCACTCTACCGACATCCTCTTTCTTATCTTCTCCCCCGACTGGGAAGACTCCAATGGCGAAACCATACCGACTCGTTCGCGTTCGTCCATCTTTTCCTGGGTTCTAGCGTGGTGGACCTCAGACTAAGCAGGTATTTCGCCGACGACCTCTGGTCGCCCGTCCTCCACTCGTTGCCGTATCTTTGTCCGCATCTGGAGCGACTGTGCATCAACGAGTTAATGTCACCGTTGGCGCTCGCAGAGGACATCGGCATCTCACTCGTAGAAGGCCTGGTCTCACTTAAGCGTTACGACGCGGAGCGGGTATCCGTCCCAAGCGGAATGCTGCTCAACCTTGCGCGGTCTGCAATTTTGAAGGAAGCAAAAATGAGCATAATCGATGCCAACTTACATCGCATGATGGACGAAGTGGCGGCAGGCGAGGCGCTCTTCCCCACTATCAGGCGCCTACACCTGCACATTCAACACCTCCACCGGCGTTCCCTGTCTCTTATTCACGGCATAACCTCCTCCCACTTGCGTGACGTCGCCATCTCTGCTGAAGACCCCACTAGACTGACACTGATCAAGCATCTCCAAGCGCTTTGCGACAGGCCATATGGACAGAAGCTGCAGTCGCTTTCGCTCACCTTCCCTAAATTCCGTTCTGCACAGTCGCCGTTACCAATACCAGACCCCGAGTACAAATCCATCAATACTGAGGTGCTGAAGCACGTCTTCGCCTTCAAAAACCTTATCCACCTCAGCATTGTCTCATATCACCTGGAAATCACCGATGAAGTGGTACACCAAGTAGTGAAGAGCTTCCCCGAGCTGCGCACTCTGCGACTCCTCTCCAACTTCCACTCCACGCGTGTCCCCAACGTCAGCCCCCGCAGCCTCCAGATTCTCGCGCTGGGCTGCCAGCACCTCGAGATCCTCGGCCTCGCCTTCAATGCATTGAATGTCGACGAGTGGTCCGCGCCCAACACGTTCTGCTTTAAGGGGCTGAACGACCACCTGAACAGGCTCGAAGTGGGTGAATCCCCGATCGGGCAACCGGGGCCAGTCGCGCTGTTCCTCACCGGCGTATTCTGCACCACGTCGCTCGACATCGTCACGGACCTGGCATGCGCGGGCGAGAACCCCGCGGTCCGCCAGCAGTACGCAGATGTGTGGCACCATGTGCAGACGATGATCCCGTATGTGTCGATGGCTCGCTGCCAGGAGCGCATCCGGATCTCCAGGCAGTGCCCCCGTATGTTTTCTGCGGATTTCACGCCGACACCTGAGCCGGAGGATTCGGACACAGACGAGCCGCCCGTCCTGCTGTAACGCGTCGGTTGCATGGACGCAGTTTGCTTGTGATGATCTTGGCGGGTGTTGCGAGAAACGCAAAGAGTGGCGGAGGTCTGATCATTGACTGTCGATGAGCGCAGGTCGGTGTGATTCACATTCTAATGTCTCCTCCTACTCTAACTTCGATCAATGGCAGCCGTCCTGGGCCGGAAGACGTCATGCCGTAGTCATTTGTCACCCTTCGACCCCGCTGGAGAGCGACCGGCGAGCTGAGGATACTTACAAGCTGACGGGGCCAATCTTCGCGACAAGGTGTGCAGTTGGAGGTACCGGTGAAGACGGGAGCTCAGCGTATCGCGGGATTGCTGCTTTAAGGTGAGTGCTGTCCGCCCAGGGTCATCGATCATCACAGAGTCGCGAAGAGCGTTGTTTCGTTCGGTTCCTAGGAATCAAGCTATTGTGGTTGGTATCCGCGCGAACTATATACATCATTCGAGACCTCGTCGTGATCGCCTGGAACTCCCTTCGTGGCGGCACCGTGGGGTATTCTCAGTTGCTAGGTCATGATCATGTCGCTCTTGCTCTCGCGGAGATCTGTCGCCAAAGACCTGGTGTCATTATTAAGATTTCAGCTGGATGGGGGTGCAACGACGACCACATTATTCCACAAATTGTGCTTTCACAGAAACGTAGACATACCGCTGACATTTGCTGATCCGGATGTGCCGTGTCTGCGAATCAGAGGACGGGAAAATGACGGATAAATTTTAAATGAGCAAAAGCGTGACTGTGACCAGACAGGTGACACACGCGACTTTTCCCTTGACTTCCATCTCGCAATCCAGCATGGTATCCCAGATTGATGTGAACGTTGGTAGGGACCTCACTCCATATGAGAACACGACTTCTGACACGCCGTTATCTCATATCAGCAGCGGCAGCAAGGGGCGGGGTCATTCATCGTTGTTTTGGTATCCTAGAGGTCCTACGTAACATCGTCGAATATGTCGCTATAGACGAGAAACAAGGACAGAGTACGCTAATTGCGCTCTCTACGACGTGTCGGCCGTTCCACAATGTCGCACAAGACGTGATTTGGCGACACCAGACGGCCCTGGAGCCACTTCTTAGATGTTTGCCTCAGGTTGTCTGGAAACAGGAGATGCCCTTCAAATCCACACTTTTCGTGCGCCACCTATTTTCTCTATCTGCGTGCTGGATTTGATGGACGTCTATGTCACTGCAGTACTTCGTACGCCCACCGGTCCTACCGGAATGGGCACGCTTCCTCAAGAACGCGGCCCGCGTGCGCACGCTTTCGTGGGAGAGCACTCTTGACGAGGATACTTGGGCAACGCTCGCGCTATACCGCCCACCTTCGGTTTGCCTACTCCCGCGATTACGAAGACTCGAATGGCGGGACGACTCCGATTCGTTCACGTACCTGCATCTTTTCCTGGGCCCCAGCGTAGTGGACCTTAGGCTAAGCAGGGACGACCCTGACGAGTCGTGCTCACACGTCCTCAACTCGTTGCCATTCCTGTGTCCGCACTTGGAGCGACTACACTTCGATGGATTGTCGTCGTTGATCCTCGTCGAAGACATCGTCGCGGGTTTGCCTGCACTTAGACGATACAACGCAGATCAAGTATACATCCCAGGCGGAATGTTACTACGCCTCGCTCGGTCTCCAATATCAAAGGAAGCAAAACTGGGTATTACCGAGGACAACTTACAACACATGATGGCTAGAGTTACGGATGGCGAGGCACTGTTCCCCATCGTCAGGCACCTACACCTACACACCGATACCCTCGGCGGGCATGTCTCGGCCCTCATTCGCGGCATAGCCTCCTCTCATTTGCGTAACTTCGCCCTCTCTGCTGAAGACCCGCCGAAAACGACGCTGATCAATTTTCTCCGAGCTCTGTGCGATCAGCCGTATGGACAGACATTACAGTCGCTTTCCCTCACGTTCCCCAGGACCCGCGCGGCACTGCAGTTTCCCATACCGGACGTCACGTACAAGGCTATCAATATCGAGGTGCTGAAATACCTGTTTGCCTTCAAGAACCTTCTACACCTGACTATCGTCTCGTATTACCTCGAACTCAACGACGACACGGTACAGGAGGTCGTGAAAAGCTTCCCAAAGTTGCGCACTCTCCGGCTCCTCTCCAACTACCACTCCATCCGTGTGCCAGACGTGAGCGCCGACGCTCTCAGGGTCATTGTGCTCGGCTGCCCCCACATAGAGACCCTCGGTATCGCCTTCAACGCCCGAGTCGTCGACCAATGGGCCGCGACCTACTCGTTCTCTCCGGTCGGGCCCAATAACAGGTTAACCACGCTCGAGGTGGGCGATTCACCGATCGATAAGGCGAGCGCTGTCGCGCAGTATCTCTCGGGGATAACCTCCACTTTCGACCTGGACATTATCACGGACACGGCGTGCGCTGGTCGGGACCACACGGTGCGACAGCAGTACGCGGACATGTGGGGAGATGTGCAGCGGTTGGTCCGGCACATGGCGATGGCGCGCGTGCAAGAGCGCATACGGTGCCTAGAGCAGTGCAAATGCATAGTGTATCCCGAGCCCACGGGAGCGCCTGAGCCGGAGGACTCGGATACAGACGAAGACCCAATCCTGCTATGAGGAGACCACGCGGAGCAGGCTTGGATCTGTATGACCGCAGGTATGTGTTTCACATCGTACCCCCCCCCCCCCCCCCCTTGCCCTGCGTTTTTGTCGGGGCCCCCGTTGCGGCGAATCGACTCCTCTAACCCCCCCCCCTGACCCTTCCCC